>VDFB02055337.1:198597-456243 GCA_007258455.2 Sequoia sempervirens
TCTACCCAACAAAGGAATCTCAACGAATATTAATGAAAAAAAAAAGAGAGAGAAAAGCAATGAAGGAGAAAACTGCGCACGAGGAGATGTGAGAAGAGAAGTGGGAAGGGCATATGATGCTTAGGCATAAATTTTAGTAGAGAATATAAATGGATTTTAATTGAATAATGAAAGTAAGGTATAGGAGATGGGCAAGAGGTCGGAATGTCAGTTATAGATTAGTCATTTCTCTCTTCTTATGCTTAATATTTTAGTAATACTTTCTCCTTAATGTTTTTCACTAAAATGTCATACTTTTCCTCTAAAACCTTATAGGAAGTTTTGACTTATGAATTCTAATCTTAATGGTAGACTATAAGCGATATATGAAATGAACATGAGTTAAATTGAAAAATCTTGGTTGTGAAAAGCTAAAAGGGATTATTGGGAAAACACCAATTCAATTGTTACCCTTATGTTTTGTGCCCATAAGCTGAATGTTGTAGAGAGTAGGAAATTTGAAGTTGTTATCCTTGGGTGATTTTTGTGATGGTATTTTGCAGTCTAAATACCATGTCTTGACTGAAATATTTTATCAATGGAAAAATGTTATTTTGAAGGTTGACTTAAATTGTAGCTTAGATTATGTCAAAATAAATACCAAAAGTCTGGTTGTAAACATAGGCAATAGTTGTTTAATAAATTATTAAAGGATATAGTATAGCATGTATTTGGGAAATGTTTGTTATTAATAACCAAGGATTTCAGTTCATATAGGATAAGTTGGTATTCCATTCTTAGAATATGAATATGATTCTTTATTATTGAGTTTCAAATAATATGGCACCCTTTGATAGTAAACTTAGTACAAGTAATTGGGATTATAATTTTTGTAGTTGAAAATTAATAATTCAAGAGGACCTATGTATATATGTGAATGTTGGGCTAATGAGAAAATCTTAAACAAGGAATTTTCTATACCCAAGTGTGGTTCGTTTGAATATCCAAGAGTGGGATTTCAAGTAGACAATGGTGAGAGATAAAATAAGATCTTAGATTGAGTTTATTCTACCTTTATGACGAGACTCTAAGTGAAACAAGATGCCAAGGAAGTCTAGGTCAAATCTTAGTTGCAAGATAACCTTATAAAATAAAGCACAAATTATATATAATTATTAGGAGCCTTAGCACCACGACGCATTATATTGTAAGCAAGAGCGACCTGGTTTAGTGACACTACAACCATATTATACCACAACTATTTTTAATTTTGAAACTCGTTATTTTCGATAATCCATTGATACTATGGTAAATGCTTTATATGACTAAATGAAGCCTATCAATCTCTTAAATACAAGAACCTTGATATTGAACTTATAATTAAACTTATAGTGAAGCGCAATTCAAATTGTACACAAACTAGAAGGAAACCATCATCAATTTGATAGTGTTATCGAGATTGAGCTATGAGATAAATATTTTTTAGCATCTCTTGATACCCTACTCAAGTCCATTAAGGTCAAGTTTAGTTTAAATGGAAAGTATGAATAGTTATCTCATTTGACAACTAAGCAATTACAAGAATAACAATTTACACCATAAGGTAAATGAAATGGGAAGATCAAGAATATTATTAATAATAATATTAATGGGATTATGTTTTCATATAAATGTCTAATGGATAGAGTGTTTCCAACCTTATTAAGTTTGGATTTGGGCATTAGTTATACTTAAAACAATATTATAGATATTATTGGATGCCTTTCAAGGATACCTTTTGACCCCTTGATTATGAGGCTCGAATTATTGAACTTATTATATAAGTTCCAAATGGAAATGATTCCCCACGGGTCATGTGAACCAAGGTATTTTGGTTTTAAGTAGTAAGCCTAGTTTTGTTAGGTCAATGAGATGAACATATTAGAGAGGCAGGATGTTCAAACAAGATTATGAATAAACTAGGTGGAGTTCGATCCAAGACCTTGATATAATTAACGGGAAGTGAAAACCTTGGGTTGTGAGAACCTGTGCATAGGTATCCTTGAGAGGATTTGAAAGGAGAACTACATGTGACTTTGACACATTTGGAAGCAAGAATGTAGGCGGTCTTTGGGCGAAGGATCCCCATGTGACTTCAAGTTCGTAGGGGGAGGGTTTAGGGGGGATAGCTCCCGGGTTGGGGTTGTTCCTGATTGGTTTGACCTTCTCCCTTTAGGAGGCTTCAGTTTGAGGCTGAATGGGTAACGAACGGGTATGAACAAATTAACGGAATCTAATATTATTTATTTAATACATAATATGCTTTTATATAATAAGTGAATATTGACTACCTTATAATTAGTAATTCAATATATGTATAAGTTTTGAGAAGTCCATCTCATGTTGGTTCCATATGACTTTATGTGTTGTGAAGACTGACTCCATATGTAGAGGTCTTTATGTCTAGGCATGTATATGTGTTGACTCTAATTGTGACTCATTTTGTGTATGACCCATCCAAGAGTGAACCTCTAGGATATTTGAGCAGTGACAGGCAGTCATTGGACAGTGCCAATGATCGTTGTTTGTGCTACTATGAGGGATTAGTCAACATTCACCCGGTTCATGGAGGTGAAGGTAGCAGGCTACCCTGGTTATGATTAAGATACAGTAACGGTTGCATGGGTAGGGACCCATCTATGTGGGCAATGGTAAGTTAGGGCTAACCATTGTATCAAGGGGGTTCACTGGCCGCCACTGAGGGCACAGACATGACTTAGGTCAGCGTGAGCCATGATTGTTATGAAGATAGCTTACAATACCACTGAGGTTACAAGGTTGTATATGTTAGGAGCTAATTCTTCTTGCCAGGTGGATAGACTTTTTATTGATGGGCTATAGGTAATTGAAGTCTAAATCCACTAGATTTCGTAGGTTTACTAATTTGGGAAACCCTTGGGATGGTGGATGGACCCGCGGTGTAGTATGGGATTCACTGAATCCTCTCCTAGTTTTTAGACTATACTTAGCCTTGTGGGGTTGAGGATGGACCCATAGTGTAGTATCATGGGATGCACTGAATCCTCTTCCCATTTTTCCAATGGTATAGAAGATCGATGGAAAGGATGGACCTATGGTGTAGTGTGCAATGCACTGATATTCTTTCTATCGGGGATGCATGATAGACTTGTGTTAGCTATTGTGATGTGTTAGCTAGTGTGATGTGTAACCAACCATTGTGGAGGTGTTGTATGTCGGAGCTTGTTATTGTGTATTTGTTACGTATGGTCAGACCTTGCCACTATGTATATGTCATATATTTTTGAGCCAATCACTAATATAAATGTGATATGTGTAGGACACAATGATTGTTGTACTTGTGAGGTAAAAATGAGTTGATCACCATTCTATTCATGATCTATGTATGATAGTATCACTGTTGCACTTGGGATCTGTGTATGATCCTAACACTATTGTACTTATGATGTATATGAGAAAATTAGCTTATTTATATGGAGGTATGCTCGTGATAGCCATTGTGTATAATCTTTGAGATTACAGTATGAATGACCCATTATGAATATTGTGGATGTTTGTAAACTAATATTTGGTAATGATTTGTATGGACCCAACACTTGATGGCAAGATTATAATCATTATATTATAATTGACTATATTGATAGCTTACATGTACTAAACTAATAGTTATGGGTTAAAGGTGAGATAATTAATCTTATACAAGAGGTGAGATTGAACTCCCTCTATCAATATGGGGTGAACTACGATGCCTCTAATTCCTATGAGGGGATAGGTAGGTAGGGTCATCATGAACCCTAGGGGCTTAGCTTGTAGGTGCAAGAATGACCTTTGTTGTATGAGCTTAATACCTTTGAGTGTAAGAATATAAGTGTGACATTGTTTTTTGTTTTTGAAAATGTAAAAATAGGTTTTACAAGCACCTGAAACCACAAAGTTAAAACAAAAAATGATAGAGCAAAACAAGTCCAAACAAGCAGACAACTATCCCAAAAAGGAAATGACAGCACAAAGAGACAACGGGGTCCAAGAAAAGGACTGCCAAAAAACTAGAAACAAACACCACCACACTACTCCAAGGTGTTCATCAACTCCTCGGCCTCCTTTTCAACATCCTTCATATCCTGTAACCCCTGCTTGAGGATTTTAACCGTATGTGATTAAATCAGGGTCTTCCTCTTCGTATTAGCCTAGGTGCGAGTCAAAATCCCTTTAATAGCAGATCTGCTACAACCTCTATCCGCATCCAAATCCACAACCAGTGAGCCCTTTTTATTTTTTTAAGCTTTTCCACCATAGCATTGATGATAATGGTGTTATGCCTGGCAATTTTGTAATTATTCACCACAGTGGCCATAATATTTTGGCCAATCTTGGACATATTGCACTCGAGCCTAGTCAATCTTTCCTCCTGCGAATGTTGTCTTTTCCTTGGTAAGGGGGTTTCCTGTCCCTCATTCTCATTACAACTCCAGCTAATCTTCTGCTCCAAATCCATGACTCTATTGCTGAGATCTCTATTATAGCCTTTCAAATCAAAGACTTCCTTCTAGGTCCACTTGAGAATAGTGAAAAGGCCATCCGTACTTTTTTCCGCCACACTCACAATGTCCTCAGGCTTGAGCTTATTCAGGGTAGAATTAATTTCATCCTGATTAGGGGAATCATTAGGGGCATTCCCAAATCTTCCAGACATAGGGGCACTAGGGGCTGACTCTTTACTGACCATAGGTTTATCAGAAAGAATTTCCATAGAATTCCCAGAGTACAAGACTAATTTCATAACTAAGGTACCTTTAAAACTGGAGACCAAACCCGGGGTAGGGCAGCCAGGAGACGGCTGGGGATTAATATAGGGAAACAAGGCAAAACCTGGGATAGGGAAATCATGCAAAGGCTACAGATTAGGGCATGAAGGCGGAGCAGAATCCATAAGGGCTTTCCGACAAGACAGGGACTGGGGAGCAATGGTATTAGGACCAATAGGGGCACAAGCAAGAGGGGCCAGGGGGTCGTTCTACTTGCTACTTTCAGTAACCTCATCATCCAATTCCCAAATATCAATAATTTTAGGCAAAGCAGGTAAATTTTGATAATGCTCAAAATGAGCCTGACAAGACCAGGGTGATTAATAGAAGTCCTCCTAGGGTTTCTTTCAACTTCATCAAGGTAATTCTTCAAAGAAGAGAAAAAGTAAAAAGGCAAAGAGATACGAACCCTGTGACAGAAATGGTTTATAATGGCAAAGTGATAACCATACACCCTGGTGAAGTGCCCGTCAACCGTAATATACTCCATAATTACTCTTAAAACTTTCCTCCAGATTGATTTAATGGACTCCACATCAAAGTAGCTATTGGAAACCTTAACCAACTTAGCCTTCTCCCTGTCTTTTTTAGGAAATCTTATGACCGCTTCATCAGAGAACCGACGGTCCTGATAAAATTTCACACCTTCAGTCGAAAGACCAGTAATCTCACTGATTATTTTCTCATTCAGCTTAACATTCCTACCAAACAACACAATCTCACCATTTTTTCAATTTTTGACAAAATAGTCCAGTATCCCCTCGTCAGTACCATGGAGCCTTTCCAAAAATGGAACTAAACCTCCCTTTTCAATTCTTTCCCAGGCTTTAGCATTATTTCTATGCTCTTGAAAGCTGCTCAGCTCCACATGTTTTCTCTCTCCCCCCATCTTCAAAGCTCTGTCATACCACACCCTATAGTTACTCTGGGTCCCGTTTAAGCATATTTTATCAAACACCCAAAAAGTGTGCCAAAGACTCTTCTTGGAAAATAAAATGACATCGGTCCCATCAAATCTAATGAAATGACATACCTAATCTTTATCCTCTTCATCATGATGAAGACAAGCTTCTCTTCCATGCATTGAATCATAATAAATTAGCGCTTTCATCTAGAATGGAGGTAGTCATTCTTCCTCCACGTGTTTTCCTCACCCTTCTTAACCCCTTCATTGGCGAAGTAATCAGCCACCTTATTGGCTTCTCTGTAGGTGTGGGACACTTTCACTTTATCAAATTTACTTAAGATTATTATATCCTCAATCCACTTTTTAATAGTCCACGAGGGAGGGGTAAGCCCAAGAATGCAATTTATTATATTCATTGAATCACCCTCCAACCAAAGACATTTCGTGTTCATCTTGAAAGCTAAGTTAACCGCATGATAAGCCCCTACAGCTTCCGCAACATGATTAGTTTGGGTGCCGATGTCCACAGCAAAAGCCGCAATAAAAGCCTCTAAGTTGTCCCTTAAAACACACCCACTGCTAGTTTTCCCAGGGTTTCCTTTAGCAGCACCATCAAAATTGGTTTTCAACCAACCCAAAGGTGGCAAAGACCATCTAGCATTCTCCCTCCCACAAACATCAGGCGTAGGGACATTTAACGCCGCTAATTTTGAGTTCCACTTTTGATCGTAGCAATATCGAGGAGACCAATTAGCTTTATCAACCATTTTTCTAGGGATTAAAGATAAATTTTCCTTTATTGCCCTGATTTTTTCAACAATTCCCCCTCCAACTTCTCTTTTTCCCTAAACACTTTGTTGTTCCTTTCCTTCCAAATATTCCATTACACAAAGGGTAGAACAAAAGACCAAAGCTTTCGCACAAAAGGATTTTTTGAAGGAGCTTTCCATTGCAAGAAAAAGTCTTCGATAGAAGTAGGGGAAACCCAAACCACATCAAGAAGCGCAAAAATTTTACCCCAAATGTGCGAAACAAAAGGGCAATGAAGAAAAAGATGATTAATAGTCTCAGCATTGTTCCTGCACATGTAGGACCTATTAGGTAATTGAATTCCTCTTTTTCCAAGATTTTCCAAAGTGAGAATCTTATTCTATAGCATTATCCAATAGGAAATATTGATTTTAGGAATCAGGTGATTAATCCAAGCCTTAGCCCTAAAGGGCGGAGGATCCATTGGACTAGCCAGCAAAGAAGTAGCAGAAGAAACTAAAAAAATGCCAGACGGATTGTCTAACCAAATAGCAAGATCATCCACTGGTGTTGAACTAGTCTTAGGCCCTAAAGGCGACTGAACAGGGCTAAAATCCTGAATGATGGTCTTCAAATCAACCCAACCTCCATTCCTCCAGTAATCTTTAACCAAAACCCCAAATTCCCTTTTACAATCATTCATCCATTTACTGAATTTCTCATTTTTTATTAAAGGATCTTTAAAAAGCCATCTATCTTCCCAAAATCTAACATTATTTCCTTTTCCAACCAGCCAACAGTTCCCATTTCCAACAGCTTTCTACCTCTACTCATATCATTCTAGCAAACAGACCCACGAGGTAAAAAAGAAAAATTTATAACCTCATTAAGAGACTCACAGTTGCTAAAATATTTGGCTTTTAAGGTATCTCGCCATTCCCCTCTCAAAGTAAGAGTTCTCCAAAGTTGTTTAGCAAGAAGGGACAAATTCAACACTTTAATTTTCCTTAAGCCTAGGCCCCCTCTCAATTTAGGTCTACAAACCAGATCCCATCCAATGAGTGGCATTCTCTTCTTATCCTCCACACCAGACCAGAGGAACCTTTTCTGAATTTTTTCAATGGCCTCAACATATTTAGCAGAAATTTTAAATTAACTAAGAGCATACATAGGAAGATTTTGCAAAGAAGCCTTTAGGAGCTGGATTTTTCTAGCTTGACTGAGAAGAGCCCCTTTCCACCCCGACAGCTTCTTATTGAATTTTTCAACCAAAGAGATCCAGAACGAGTCCAAGGGTTTAATGCAAAGAGGCAAACCAAGATAGGTTGACGGAAGAGGCTCAATCCAGCATCCAAGAATCCGAGCAAGTTTAACTTGTCTATGCTCAGGAGTATTGAGGAAGAAAATTGAACTCTTAGCCCTATTAACAACTTGCCCAAAAGAAGATTCATAAAGATTCAGAATTCTTTTCAAAGTCTCAGCTTCAGCCATAGTAGATCTTCCCATGAGAATGGTGTCATCAATAAATTGTTGGTGGGAAAAGGTTAGAAGAGAAGAGGAAGGTCTTAAACCAGCAAGGGATCTTTGATCAATAAGCTTTTTAATATTTCTTCCCAAACTCTCAGCCAAAATAGTAAACATAATAGGAGAGATAGGATCACCCTGTCTGAGGCCTCTAGAAGTCTGAAAAAACCTCGAAGATGACCTGTTCACAATGACAGAAGAAGTAACTGTCAAAACTAGCTGGTTCACCAGCTGAATGACTGTTATAAAAACCAAACATGACTAGGATTTTAAATAAAAAATTCCACTCAACCCGATCATAGGCATTGGAAATGTCCAATTTAAGAATGAACCCTTCAGTCTTCGATACCATTAAAGAATGTAAATTCTCATGAACAGTGATAACAGAGACCAGAATGTACCTACCTGGCAAAAAACCATTCTGCTGTAGAGCAATCATTTGAGGAAGCACATAAAGCATTCTTGTAGTTAAAACCTTCGAAATAATTTTATAGATAGAATTGCACAGGCTGATTAGCCGAAAAGCTTGAAACTTTGAAGCCCCAGGTTTTTTTGGAATAAGGACCACAAAAGTAGCATTAAGTTCTTTCAAAAGACATCTTGATCCAAAAAATTTCTTGACAGCATTCTCAACATCCACCTCAACAATTTCCGAGAACACTTGGAAGAAGAATAAGGGGAAACCATCTGGTCTAGGAGCTTTGTTGCCATCAAAAGAGAAAACAACTTTCCTAATTTCAACCTTGGAAGGAATAGCAATGATCATATAATTTTCATTGTGACCAATCACCTGGGGTATAGCCTCAATCAGGGATTCTTGAGCTTCAGGAACAATCTCTCCATTACAAGAAAGAAGGTTACTAAAAAAAAGGACAACTTGTTTCTTGATATCATCTTCCTCCTCCTCGTCCCATTAACATCAATGTAAGTGATTCTATTAGCAGCCCTATGTTTCGAAGCAAACAAATGAAAAAATTTGGTGTCCCTATCTCCCTCAATCAACCAAGACACCCTAGATCTTTTCCACCAAAAAACTTCCTCTTTAGCAATGATGGCATGCAATTGAATGAAAAGTTCATTTTCCTTTTCTTTGTAATTATCAATATACCCCCATTTCTAGATTTTAGCCTGGATCTCCTGAATTTTACCCTAAATTTTCGTCTTAGTTCCAAAAATATTCCCAAAGGCATCATTTTTCCATCTCCTCAAATTAATTTTCACTTCCTTTATTTTTTTTGCATTCCTGAACATAGCTGTGCTAGTAATATCAATATTCCACCATCTACTGATTTCCTCAAAGATTCGAGGATGAGATATCCAAAAAATTTCAAATCTGAAAGGGGAGTTCTTTTTCACCTTAGTAGGATCTGCCATAAGACAAATGGTAAAATGATCAGATCCCACCCTTGATAAAGCTCTCAAAGCACAAAAATAGTCTATAAACCATTGACTAGAAACAAGGGCCCTATCGAGTCTCACTTGGATCAAATCGGGTGAACGTTGAGTTATTTAAATTTATACTTCTAAACTATATGGAAAATGCTTGGTTGGTTAAGTTGGTAGTTGTTGCTAATTGAAAAAAAACAAAGTTGCGCCCGACATGGGGATTTTACACTTCTTTGTGATGTTGGATTTCACAATAAATATTTGGAAAAATTTTAGAAGCTTATTATATTTCTTACTGCAATTAATTTTCTGTGGTGGTGAATTGCAGCTAGTGATTGTCATGACATTGAATTTTCCTCTGGTGAACTATTGGCATTCAATTTTTTGTGGGTGAATTGTTGACAGTGAATTTTACTAGACCCAATTCTTACACATGAATATAATTAATATTAATTACAATACTATGCATTTGAATAATTAAGAAATTATTTTACTCTTATGATATATTTGCTAGTTATTTTGTAAGTTAAAGAAAATATTTTACTCTTCTGATATAATTGCTAGTTATATTGTGGGTTAATATGAATGTTTTGATATAACTGGATGAAGTGATTTCCTTTTACTCCTATATATGTTAGGATATGTTGTGTTGTAAATGGAGTGAGTGACATTTCATGATTGAAATGTATACTTTTATATAGTTTTGATGAATGAACTTCTTTGGTAAATTTATTTGTCCAAATATTTAGTGTGATCTAATTGGAATAACTGTATATTAAAATATATATTGCAACTAGATTACATTATTGATTCACAGACATACAGTCTTGCTTTTATTTTACACAATGCCCTCTATAATATTTTTATTAATTGATCTTTCTTGATCCAATAGAAAAACAAAGTGATGAAGAATTAATAATTAAATGTGGAAAACGTTACGTTTTTATTTTATGATGAATATAATAAGTTAAAATAAAATAGAGTTTTTCATTAGAGAGCGAAACATTCTCTACTGGTAGCAATCAGTTTTATGTATGAACAACTCATAAATATTAAATGGTGTGACTATAGAAAAGATAGTTAAGAACATAGATTTCTAAATAAAGACATCAGTTATTTAGTAATCTCTTTAGTACTTTAAATTTTATTTGTAATTTATAGTTTCAAAAAAATAATTATTTCTTTACAATCCGTGCTCAGTACATTAACAAATTACTACAATTCAAATACTTCCTCCACAATCTACTTTATAGTTAATATTTATTGTTGTAATCTGAGCCAATCTTGTTATTCTTCCTATTCATCATTGCTTTATTTCTACTGGTTGTAGTCAAACTTGTGGATTACCAATGTTTTCGAGAGCCCGTGATAGGAGCTGCACCTGTCCTATAAATTCCTCATCTCGGATAGCTTTATACTATCCCGTGCTTAAGTAAATGTAATGGAAATGGGTAATGTGGATTGTGATGAAGGGGTGGAACATTCAACGAGTAAAGATCTAGGGTTAGACTTTAATGGCACCCTTTCTTCTCCTGCTCCTCTAAAGTTAGATGTGTTACCCTAGGAACCTATGCATCATGCTTCCGCTTCTTTGGTGTCTCTGCGAGGCACCTAAAATTCAGCAAGTAAATAGATTTATGTCCACTGGCCAGATTAATTTGACTTTTTTTGTTTTTTGATTCATGTTATTATGAAAACTTTGTGTGCCTACAGACGAAGGATCCGAAATGTGCAGCCCAAATAGGCTCGACCTCAAGAAAGCACCTTCTGAGAGTTGCAACCCTAATGGAAATGATGAGGTGCAGGAGGATTTTACAGGTGAGAAAGGATTGTTGAGGATCAGAAATGAACAAGAGGACCATGTTGTTAAAAGGAGGCACAGATTTTCAGCAGAAGAGTCTGCTTATTTGGAAAAATGCTTCGAAGAGAACCCTAAAATTAAATATGTATCTATACTTTTCACCATTTAATAACATTTTGTTTTATTGTATGTAACTTATCCCTTTCTTAATCGCATAGCCATCAAAGTTTTATATATAAACCTGGTAAAATACTTACTTTTATTGTTGGGACTATAAGAACAGAAGATTCAATAGATGATAGACAATAACTTGTTTTTATTTTATACCCTTATCAGTCAAAGTTTTCTAATAGAGATTTTCATTTGCTTACTATCATAAATTGTTTGAGATGTCGTTCCTCCTCAAAGATCTATATCCTATTTGTTATATTTAGGCCATAGAAATTTACTTGTTAATGTTGGCTCTGATTTAGTTTCAACTTTTTGTTTCAATCTATTAATTGTTACTTCTAGAATCAACCCAGATATTTAGAGAACCAACTGTTAAAAAGGATATTGATTTTAGGGGTAGATTTTAAGAACACTGCTAGAAATCATTTCCTACATATTGAAAATTAAAATTGAAATTGCTTTTACTGAATATTACAATCCACTCGTGATTATGATAGGTAATGTTCATGGTTTTGTTTGGTAGAGATCTGTTTTAATTCTTCAAATGTGTTTTGTGAAATAATGTAAGTCATTCTGGAATGAAGGAATATGAAGATAAATTACATAGATTATTTTATACAAATATCATTCTTAAATTCATTTTGTTATTCAATATTTGAATACAAATTCATATTAATCTTTTCAGTATCATCATGTTGATATCTGAATACAAGTAAGAGGTATTTTTGACATAAAAATTTAAATGGGGTTATAAGTTAACTAGGCTTACCTTTGGGGAATCCCAATGGTTAAGCATGTTTGAGTTGGAATAGTACTGGAACATGTGACCTCCAATGAAGGCCCAATGCTTCACCTCTATCGCCTAGACACAATAAATGCTAACTGAACAATTCATTTTCATAAATAGATAGATGCTTATGAATTACTATTTATAAAATATGCATCAATAAATCTGGCTAAAAACCTATACGATTGAATCTCACAAACTGATGGTGATTACAATCTTTTATATCATACCTATAAAAGATGGATTAATAATATCCTATCGCTTAGTGGAAAATTCTTTTAGTTGTTTAAAATATCAATACATACGGTCTCTGCATTTATTTTAATTTTGTTTTTGTGTTTACAGATCCGAAAGGAAGCCCTAGCCAGGCAACTAAATATCAGCCCTCGATAGTTGCAAGTTTGGTTTCAAAATAGGAGGGCAAGGTAATAATATCACCCATAGACTAATTCATTTCATCATATATCATAGAGTTATGAGTAATACAATACCAATTTATTTTAATAAAACTTGTAGGGACAAGTTGAAGAAAATCGAAATGGATGGTAATGTGTTGCAGAGAAACATCAAGAAATTAAGAAAGGAAAACAAGAGACTCAAGAAAGAGTTGGCAGAAATGAAGGCTCTCAAATAGGTAACAGAAACACCATCCGCATCGGACACTAGTTATATTAGGGAAATATCTTGCTTCATACTCTGAGTTCTTTTGAGCATTTTATTTTCTTCAGTTTGTTCAAGCATACTGGTCTTTATTGGTTCTACATCGGCGTAATATATTTATATTTTATTTCTCAACACATTTATGGTTTTTAAAGCTAATACTTTTTCCAATTCTAATTATTATGTTTTTTTTGTTTTTTTGTATACTTACTTAAGGAGACCGAGGATCAACATGTTCCACCATTGGTGGGCACAAAGCACTTCAGCAGGGATGAATTTGTTGCAGCAGATGTCCTCTCGATCCTTTTTAGGATGAAAGATTAATGGTGTGAGTTAAAAATGTGTAATTTTTAAGTTAGAATGGAGTGAATTCCTTTTGTTATTATATATAACACTATATGTTATAACATAAATTGAGTGAGTAGTGTTTCATGATTGAAATGTATATTGTGATTGTAAATAATATACTTTGTTGGTTTGCAAACACACAACATTACTTTTATTTTCCACGTTGTGTATTAGATGAATAAATGGAGTGAGTGACGTTTTATGATTGAATGTATGGTATGATTTCATTTAGATGAATTCCTTTCTTTGTTTACTGTATATGTCCAAATATATATATTTGAATTAATCGGAATGTGTTTATATGAAAAAAATATTTATTGCAATTAAATTAGTGTATTGGTTGACAACACACAGTCTTACATTTATTTCTCACATGGTGCATTGGTTGAATAAAAAATGTCACTTCAATTCTTATAGGTGAACATAATTAATTTTAATTACCATATTATTCATTGGAATAATAAAGAAATTATATTACTCTTATGATATAATTGCTAGTTATTTTGTTGGTTAAAATACATGTTGTGATATAACTAGATGAAGTGATTTCATTCTATATATGTTAAGATATGTTGTGACATAAATGGAGTGATGATTGAAATATATATTTTTATTTAGTTTCAACGAATGAATTTCTTTAGTTATGTTATATGTTTGAATATTTATTGTGAACTAATTGGAATAACTATATATTAAATATATGTTGCAACTAAATTATATTATTGATTAAAACACACATTATCTTACTTTATTTATCACGTAGTGTATTAGATGAATAAAAAACCTTGCTTCAGTTCTTACACCTAAACATAATTTAATTCTAGCTACCATATTAAGCATTGGAATATTAAAGAAATTATTTTATCTTATAATAACTAACCTTTGGCTAATACACAATGCCATGTATAATATTTTTCTTAATTGATCTTTCTTTCTCCAATAAAAAACAAAGTGATCTAGTACGTTGATAAAATGGTAAGCAACAAGAAAAAGAGAAAACGTGAAAATAATTTCATTGAAGAATTAATAATTAAATATGGAAAATATTATATTTTTAACTTATTATGAATATAATGAGTTAAAATAAAATAGAGGTTTGTGTTACAGAGAGAAACATTCTCTAGAACTAGCAATAAGTTTCATGTATGGACAAGCGATGAATATTAAATGGTGTGACTATGGAAAATTAGACCCATCATGGAGTGTCTGTCCTCCTGCTCTTCTAGAATTTTGAATGATGGATTCAAATGAATCTCCCACTCCATTGCCTCCACTCTCCTATGGTCTAATCTTCTTCACTGGAATGTGATCTAGTCATAGAATTATCTAAGTTGCCACTATAGTCTATAGAAGTAGCTTAGGAAGTGTCTCCTACCATGGACAAGGATATGGGCTCCCCAACTATTCTTGTTATGGGTGCTAAGTGCTTTGTTGATTCTATGAGCTCCAAATATTTGGGGGTGGGCTCTCTACACCCTCTAAAGAGTACCATTTCCAATCCTATTATCTCTCTCTCATGAAAAGGTTTCTAATAACATATACTTCTCCAAAATGGGACTAATTTCCATTTTTTCCATTTGTGGCCTTCTCTCCTAGATTTGAACCTCTTGATATTGTAGCTTTGGAAATCATTAGTGGCGGGCAAGATTGAGATTTATCCTTCTATCAAAGGTTTTCTTGTTGTTATATTTTCTTTTCTTGAGGATAGGTAGGGTATTTTAGATCATGGTGTGTGGTTTTTGGATTTGAGTGTTGATCTCTCGAAAAATAGGTTCAAGATTAGTTCAACTCGAATATTTGATGTAGATAGTCATCAACCATGGGTAGCCTCATGCCTATTTTTATATATGACACTGACTTGATCTTGATTTGTACCATGATAGTTACATTATTGATGATATAAATGATATAAATGATATAAATGAGATGATTATGATGTTTATATGTAATGGATGATATGATGATGCATGGATGATTAGGAAAAAAAAATGATAAATGTATGGTTTATGAGATGTTTAGAATAAAAAATCTATATTATGCAATGATGGGGATGAATGCATGTGGTATGATTAATGCTTTCTATATGATATGATATTCATTATGCAGTATGCTAACGGTTTGTGGATGCAAGATAGATGCAATGGCGATGATCTATGATTAACTGTCATGGTACCATGTTAGCACAAAAAGCAAGAGATAGAAGAAAATAAGAGATTCCAACAAGACATGAGATGATATTTGAGGAGTGATAGGTAGTCATTGGACCATGCCAATGATCAATGTCTGTGCTACTGTGATGGATTAGTTAGAATTCACCTAGTTCATTGAGGTAAAGGTAGCAGGCTACCCTGGTTATGATTAAGATATGGTAATGGTTGCACCAGTAGGGACCCATTCGTGTGGGTAATGATAATCCAGGGCTAACCATTGTATTGAGGGGGTTCACTGGCTATCATTGAGGGAATGGAGGTGACTGAGGTCAGTGTTACTTAGGATTTTAAAGAATATAGCTTACAATACCACTAAGGTCACAAGGTGGTATATGTTGGGAGCTACTTCTTCCTGGGTAGATAGACTTGTCGTCGGTGGCCTATAGATGATAGAAATCAGAATCCACCATGATTGGTAGGTTCACTACGTAGGGAAACCCTTGCGATAGTGGATGGACCCGCGATGTAGTATGGGATGCACGAAATCCTCTCCCAATTTTTGGACTATACTTAGCCTTGTGGGGTTGAGGATGGACCCGTGGTGTAGTATCACGTGATGCACCGAATCCTCTTCTCATTTGTCCACTGGTGCAAAAGATCGATGGAAAGGATGGACCGATAGTGTAGTGTGTAATGCACCAATATTCTTTCTATCTGGGATGCATTATGGACTTGTGTTAGCCATTGTGATGTGTTAGCTAGTGTGATGTGTAACTAGGCATTATGGAGGTGATGTATGTTGGAGCTTGTTATTGTGTATTTGTGATGTATGGTCAAACCTTTTCATTGTATATATATGTGATATATGCTAGAGCCAGTCACTAATATAAATGTGATATGTGTATCAGATAGTCATTGTTGTACTTGTGAGGTACAAATCAGCTAATCACCATTCTACTCGTGATCTATGTATGATCCAATTGTCGTTGCACTTTGGATCTGTATATGATCCTGACACTATTCTACTTGTGATGTGTACCAAAAAATCAACTTGTGTATATGGAGGTATGCTCATGATAGCCATTGTGTATAATCTTTCAGATTACGGTATGAATGACCCCTTGTGAATATTGTGGAGTTTTGTACACTAATTTTTGGTAATGATTGGTATGGACCCAGCACTTGATGGCAATACTATTATCATTATATTATAATTAACTATATTGATAGCTTACATGTACTAAACTAATAGTTAAGGGTTAAAGGTGAGATAATAGATCTCATACATAAGGTGAGATTGAACTCCCTCTATCATTGTGCGGTGAACTACAGTGCCTGTAATTCCCACAAGGGGATACGTAGGTAGGGTCGTCATGAAGCCTCAAAGCTTAGGTTGTAGGTCTAAGAATGACCCTTGTTTTATGAGCTTAACGCCTTTGAGTGTAAGAATATAAGTGTGACATTGTTTTTCGTTACCATGGTGAACGTTGAGTTATTGAAATTTACAATTCTATATTATATGGAAAATGTTTGGTTGGTTAAGTTGTGCCCGAGATGGGGATTTTACATTGGTATAAGAGCAACCAAGTTCAAATGTTTGACCTATGAAGTTCACTTGACTCTAGGTAAAGCATGTTTCCTTACACTACCAACTGACGAGAACCAAGTTAGTCACTTAATATGTATGGTTTTATTTTGATTACCCTAAATGGAATTTTAAGTTCCTAAGAATGGATGGCTAGTCTTAACCGAGAAAACTTGGATGGGTGAAAAGGGAAATTTGATATATGATTATAAATGAAAATAATGGATTTATGTTTGAATGGGTATGTTCAGACTGACTTAAAGCTTAATGTTGAAAAATAGTCCTTGACAGATGGTACGTTGATAACTTATAAAGTTTAATTTGTAAATTTCTACACCCAAAAGTATAATATAGATGTATTTTAAGAAATATCAACCCCTAAAATCATAATGCAAGACTGAACTAAGCAAAAATGCTTACTTTTATATTTCTAGTAAGAACCCTCTTAAATCTTATAAAATTATTCCAAATTAATTCTGTTAAGGAGAAAGGAACCACTTGAGAGATTAGGAGAAAGGGTTCAAAAGCAATTAGCTTGGCTAGTAACCCAAAAATTTGAAGAGATTAACAATTGCAACATTTACATAAGTTAGGATGACTTATCATAGGGGGGGAAGGATGTCACATCCTAGTCAAAGGACCATGTTTAACATCGACGTTGGTGATCAATGTAGCTAAATTAATTAGCTATGGTCTATAGATGGCCCTATGGTGTGGGCAGTTGTTAGAGAAAACAAGAGGGATGACATGAATATGGGTAGGTATGTAGGAGTGAAGGCTCATCTGCAACCATTACTACCATTTTCTGCCATGCCATTAAGGTAGTATGGAATCTCTTATTCCACCAAAACAACCCCATTTTGGAGGAGGAGATTTAAGTTTATTTTCGTAACCATTTGGGGTAATGTTTTATAACAAAATATGATTTAAAAGGAAGAAGATTCAACTTAGTGTGAAGAATTGCTAGAAAGAAAATGAGGAGACAACCTGCCATAAATGAGAATGGAATCAGTATGGTGGGGTGGTCGCAGGGCATGATTCGTCCAAATGAAAGGTCACAAGGGTATTTGGAAAAAAATATAAAACCCTCCCACGACCCCTTTACTTTCTCATTCAGTTTTGAGTGGAAGGCAAGTAACATAAGTAAGGATAGAGAAAAGAGAGGAAAGGGATGCGAAGGTAGAGCACGAGAGCAGACAGAGGTGAAATAGAGATGGAAGTTTGGTTTATGCCGTAGAAAACGAGAAAATGAGAAAAAATAGTGGAAGAATCGGCATAGGAGAAATGAGCGGAGAGAAACGTGATAAGGCACAACATCAAGCAGGTTGAGAGATCCTTTCCCATGTAGAGGAGAAGAGTGCTGAGGGCATAAAGGAAGAGTAATGCACCCCATATAAATTGCAGGAAACTTCATCAAGTGGTGTAAAGGTCTACCCAACAAAGGAATCTCAACGAATATTAATGAAAAAAAAAAGAGAGAGAAAAGCAATGAAGGAGAAAATTGCGCACGAGGAGATGTGAGAAGAGAAGTGGGAAGGGCCATGATGCTCATGCATAAATTTTAGTAGAGAATATAAATGGATTTTCATTGAACAATGAAAGTAAGTTAAAGGAGATGGGCAAGAGGTCGGAATGTGAGAAGGCCGAACAAGATCTATAGTTCACCAACATAGGAGCAGGGATAACCACCTGTCAGTTATAGATTAGTCATTTCTCTCTTCTTATGCATAATATTTTAGTAATGCTTTCTCCTTAATGTTTTTCACTAAAACGTCTTACTTTTTCTCTACAACCTTATAGGAAGTTTTGACTTATGAATTCTAATCTTAATGGTAGATTATAAGCGATATATCAAATAAACATAAGTTAAATTGAAAAATCTGGGTTGTGAAAAGCTAAAAGGGATTATTGGGAAAACACCAATTCAATTGTTACCCTTATGTTTTGTGCCCATAAGCTGAATGTTGTAGAGAGTATAGGAAATTTGAAGTTGTTATCCTGGGTGATTTTTGTGATGGTATTTTGCAGTCTAAATACCATGTCTTGACTGAATTATTTTATCAATGGAAAAATGTTATTTTGAAGGTTGACTTAAATTGTAGCTTAGATTATGTCAAAATAAATATCAAAAGTTTGGTTGTAAATATAGGCAAGTTAGTTGTTTAATAAATTATTAAAGGATATAGTATAGCATGTATTTGGGAAATGTTTGTTATTAATAATCAAGGATTTTAGTTGATATAGGATGAGTTGGTATTCCATTTTTAGAATATGAATATGATTCTTTATTATTGAGTTTCAAATAATATGGCACCCTTTGATAGTAAACTTAGTACAAGTAATTGGGATTATCATTTTGTAGTTAAAAATTAATAATTCAAGAGGACTTATGTATATATGTGAAAGTTGGGATAATGAGAAAATCTTAAACAAGGAATTTTCTATACCCAAGTGTGGTTCATTTGAATATCCAAGAGTGGGATTTCAAGTAGACAATGGTGAGAGATAAAATAAGATCTTACATTGAGTTTATTCTACCTCTATGACGAGACTCTAAGTGAAACAAGATGCCAAGGAAGTCTAGGTCAAATCCTAGTTGCAAGATAACCTTATAAAATAAAGCACAAATTATATATAATTATTAGGAGCCTTAGCACTAGGACACATTATATTGTAAGCAAGAGCGACCTCATTTAGTGACACTACAACCATATTATACCACAAATATTTTTAATATTGAAACTCATTACTTTCGATAATCCATTGATACTATGGTAAATGCTTTTTATGAATATATGATGCCTATCAATCTCTTAAATATGAGAACCTTGATATTGAACTTATTATTGAACTTATAGTGAAGCACAATTCAAATTGTACACAAACTAGAAGGAAACCATCATCAATTTGATAGTGTTATCGAGATTGAGCTATGAGATAAATCTTTTGTAGCATCTCTTGATACCCTACTCAAGTCCATTAAGGTCAAGTTTAGTTTAAATGGAAAGTATGACTAGTTATCTCATTTGATAGCTAAGCAATTACAAGAATAACAATTTACACCATAAGGTAAATGAAACCGGAAGATCAAGAATATTATTAATAGTAATATTAATGGGATTATGTTTACATATAAATGTCTAATGGATAGAGTGTTTCCAACCTTCTTAAGTTTGGATTTGGGCATTAATTATACTTAAAACAATATTACACATATTATTGGACGCCTTTGAAGGATATATTTTGACCCCTTGATTATGAGGCTTGAATTATTGAACTTATTATATAAGTTCCAAATGGAAATGATTCCCCATGGGTCATGTGAAACAAGGTAATTTGGTGTTAAGTAGTAAGCCTAGTTTGGTTGGGTCAATGAGATGAACATATTAGAGAGGAAGGATGTTCAAACAAGATTATGAATAAACTAGGTGGATTTTGATCCAAGACCTTGATATAATTAATGGGAAGTGAAAACCTTGGGTTGTGAGAACCTGTGCATAGGTATCCTTGAGAGGATTTGAAAGGAGAACTACATGTGACTTTGACACATTCGGAAGCAAGAATATAGGCGATCTTTGGGCGAAGGATGCCCATGTAGCTTCAAGTTCGTAGGGGGAGGGTTTAGGGGTGATAGCTCCTGAGTTAAGGTTGTTCCTGATTGGCTCTCACCCTCCCTAGGCATGCTTCAGCTTGAGGCCAGCTGAATGGGGAAACAAACGTGCATGAACACCAATGTAATCCAATATTACTATTTTAATACTTAATATACTTTTATATAATAAATAATATTGACTCACCTTATAATTAGTAATTGAATATATACAAGCTTGGACAAGTCCATCTCATGTTGGTTCCATATGACTTATGTGTTGTGAAGACTAACCCATATGTAGAAGCCCTATGTCTGGCCACATGCATATGTGTTGACTCTTAATTGTGACTCCTCGGTTATGTATGACCACCAAGAGCGAACCCTAGGGATATTTGGAGCAGCGGATGGTGCAGCTTCATCGACAAAGCGCTAAGGATCGCTGTTTGTGCTGACGGCGAGGGATTAGTCAACATTCACCTAGTTCATGGAGGCAAGTGAAGGCAGCAGGCCACCTTCTTGTTAAGAGGATTAAGATACGCGAATGGTTGCATGGGTAGGGACCCATCTATGTGTAAGCGCAAGTCGAGCTAACCATTGTATCAAGGGGGTTCACTGGCCGCCACTGAGGGCACAGAAGTGACCGAGGTCAGTGTTACCCATGATTGTGATGAAGATAGCTTACAATACCACTAAGGTCACAAGGTTGTATACGTCAGGAGCTACTTCTTCTTGGGTGGATAGAGTTGTCGTCGATGGGCTATAGGTGATTGAAGTCTAAATCCACTAGATTTCGTAGGTTTACTAATTTGGGAAATATATTGCTTCTCATACCGAAGTTCTTTTGAGCATTTTATTTTCTTCAGTTTGTTCAAGCGTATTGGTCTGTATTGGTTCTACATCGGCGTAATTTTTTTATATTTTATTTTTCAACACATTTAGGGTTTTTAAAGCTAATACTTTTTCCTATTCTAATTATTATGTTTTTTTTTTTTTTTTTTATACTTACTTAAGGAGACTGAGGATAAACATGTTCCACCATTGCTGGGCACAAAGGACTTCAGCAGGGATGAATTTGTTGCAGCAGATGTCCTTTTCAATCCTTTTAGGATGAAAGATTAATGGTGTGAGTTAAAAAAAGTGTAATTCTTTTATGTTGAATGAGAGAATTCTTTTATTATATATGACACTTAAAAGGTATTATAACATAAATTGAGTGAGTAGTGTTTCATGATTGAAATGTATATTGTGATTGCAATTAATATACTTTGTTGGTTTACAAACACACAACATTACTTTTATTTTCCACGTTGTGTATTAGATGAATAAATGGAGTGAGTGACATTTGATGATTGAATGTATGGTATGATTTCATTTAGATGAATTCCTTTCTTTGTTTACTGTATATGTCCAAATATATATATTTGAATTAATCGAAATGCTTAGTATTAGAAAAAATATTTATTAGAATTAAATTAGGTGTATTTGTTAACAAAACACACGCCTACATATATTTCTATGTGGTGTATTATTGAATAAAAAAATGTCACTCAATCTCTGTGGTGAACATAATTACTCACCACCATATTATTCATTGGGAATAATAAAGAAATTATATTACTTCCAAGTGTGATATAATTGCTAGTTATTTTGTTCATAAAATACATGTTGTGATATAACTATGAAGGATTTTATTCTATATATGTTAAGATGTTGTGTAGTACATAAATGAGTGATGATTGAAATGTATATTTTATTTAGTTCAATGAATGAATTTCTTAGTTATAAGTTATATAGTTTGAATATTTATTGTGAAATAATTGGAATAAACTATATATTAAATATATGCCTAACTAAATTATATTATTGATTAAACACACATTATCTTACTTTATTTATCACGTAGTGTATTAGATGAATAAAAAGCCTTGCTTCAGTTCTTACACATGAACATAATTTAATTCTAGCTACCATATTAAGCATTGGAATATTAAATAAATTATTTTATCTTATAATAACTAACCTTTGGCTAATACACAATGTCATGCATAATATTTTTCTTAATTGATCTTTCTTTCTCCAATAAAAAACAAAGTGATCTAGTACATTGATAAAATGGTAAGCAACAACAAAAAGAGAAAATGTGAAAAATATTTGATTGAAGAATTAATAATTAAATATGGAAAATATTATATTTTTAACTTATTATGAATATAATGAGTTAAAATAAAATAAAGGTTTGTGTTACAGAGATAAATGTTCTCTAGAACTAGCAATAAGTTTCATGTATGGACAAGCGATGAATATTAAATGGTGTGACTATGGAAAATTAGACCCATCATGGAGTGTCCATCCTTGTGCTCTTCTAGAATTTTGAATGATGGATTCAAATGAATCTCCCACTCCCTTGCCTCCACTCTCCTATGGTCCAACCTTCTTCACTCGAATGTGATCTAGTCATAGATTTATCTAAGTTTCCACTAAAGTCTATGGAAGTAGCTTAGGAAATGTCTCCTACCATGGGCAAGGATATGGGCTCCCCAACTATTCTTTTTATGGGTGCTAAGTCCTTTGTTGATTCTATGAGCTCCAAATATTTTGTGGTGGGCTCTCTACACCCTCTAAAGAGTACCATTGCTGCTCCTATTATCTCTCTCTCATGAAAGAGGTTTCTAATAACATATATTTCTTCTCCAAAATGGGACTAATTTCCATTTTTTTCCATTTGTGGCCTTCTCTCCTAGATTTGAACCTCTTGATATTGTAGCTTTGGAAACCATTAGTGGAGGGAAAGATTGAGATTTATCCTTCTATCAAAGGTTTTCTTGTTAGTTTTTTTTTTTGAGGATAGGTAGGAAATTTTATATCATGGTGTGTGGTTTTTGGATTTGAGGGTCGATCTCTCGAAAAATAGGTTCAAGATTAGTTCAACTCGAATATTTGATTTAGATATATTTGATGATGTATACAGTCATTAGCCATGGGTAGCCTCATGCCTATTTTGATATATTACACCCACTTGATCCTAATTTGTACCATGACAGTTACATTATTGATGATATAAATTATATAAATGAGATGATTATGATGTTTATATGTAATGGATGATATGATGATGCATGGATGATTATGAAAAAAAATGATAAATGTATGGTTTATGAGATGTTTAGAATAACGAATCTATATTATGCAATGATTGGGATGAATGCATGTGGTATGATTAATTCTTTCTTATGCTGAGGTGAAAAATCTCCCCCTTAGTGCAATGCATCCAAAAAAAATTAGTAGTGTTGGCAAAAAAAGCTACTCTAGTGAATATAGGCACAAAAGAGGCACCAAAGATAACCTTTTATGCCAAATAATTATTAGATGAAGAACACAAAAACTTAGCAGCATTCTTGAAAGAGAGAAGAGAAAAATTCACATGGTCATACATGAATATGTCGGGTCTCAATCCTAAAGTGGTTGTACGTCACTTAGCAGTCTATCCTAAAGCCAAACTAGTGAAATAGAAAATGAAAAAGATGTGCCCACAGATAGCACTCCCTGTTAAACTAGAGTTAAAAAAGCTCCTTGATGTCAGATTTATCTAAATCAATATTGACTATCCTAAGTGGGTTTCGAACCTAGTACTATTTTGCAAATGCATTGGGGGCATCAAAATATGCACAGATTTTAGGGACTTGAATAAAGCATGTCCAAAGGATGATTTCCCTCTTTCCAACATCGACATCATTGTTGATTTCACAAAAGGACATGAAATGTTATCACTTGTGGATGGATTTTTAGGCTATAACCAAATCATGATCACCAAGGAGGATGAACATAAAACTACATTCACTTGTCCGTGGGGAACATATTATTGGAACATGATGCCATTTGGACTAAAGAATGTTGGAGCAACCCATCAAAGGGAAATGACCATAATCTTTCATGATATGGTCCATGAAATAGTCAAAGATTATGTGGATTGTATTTTGGCCAAATTGGAAAAAAGGAAGGAGCACATAGAGGTATTGGGACCTATCTTCACAAGCTTAAAGTGTATAAGCTATGAATGAATCCAAAAAAGTGTGTCTTTGGGGTTACATTAGGTAAGCTTCTTGGCTACATCGTGTCACAAAGAGGGATAGAGATAGATCTAGAAAAAGTGAAAGCAATATTAGACATGGAGGCATCGCAAACATTGAAATAGATGAGAGGGTTACAAGGAAGGCTACAATCTATTCTAGGAGATTCATAGTGTAGCCATTTGACAAAATCCACCCTTTCTCACATCTTCTCCATAAAGGTATAACATATAAGTTGAGAAATGTGATAAATCATTTCATCAAATCAAAGACTACCTATTATCACCTCTAGTTCGCATGTCATTGATACCAAACAAGCCATTGATCCTATACATTTCAGCTACATTAGTAGCACTAGGTGCTCTTCTAGCCCAACATGATGAAATGGGAAAATAAAGAGCCATCTATTACATCAGCAGGACCTTGGTTGGATATGAAATGGATTACTTATCTATTGAGAAAGCATTCCTAGCAGTGGTCTATGATTGACAAAAATTTAGGCATTACATACTTTCACACCAAATCAACCTTATTGCTAAGATTGACCCATCGAAATATTTGTTATCTAAAGAAACTCTCATTGGGTGAATGGACAAATGCGTAATGATCTTGACAAAGTTTGACATAGAGGATGTGGAGCACAAGTCTATTAAAGGAAAAGTAATTGTAGACCAACTAGTAGAAGAACCCATTTATTCAGAGAATCCTTTGATATCTCAATTCCCTAACGAATCAATATTTCTCCTCAATGCAACAGGTGAATGGAAAATGTACTTCGATGGATCATATACCCAACATAGATTAGGAGCAGGCATTCTCTTTATCACCCCTCAAGGTGATTCTATTCCAAAATCATACTAATTTTCATTTCCATGTATGAACAATATCGCTAAGTATGAAGCCCTTATAATAGGTATAAGAATAATAGTCCAATGGTAGATACAAGAGTTAAAATTCTATGGGGACTCATAATTGATTGTTAACCAAGTAAATGATGACTACCAAACCAAGGATGATAAACTCAATCCTTATGAGAAGATGGTAGAAACTCTAAAGGATTTATTCATCGATATAACCTTCGATATAACAATCAAACAATAGATGCCATGGTGACAATTGGGTCTTTGTTAGACATTCCACACAATGTCCTTCAATGTGAATTCTTGGTAGAATAGCTTCTCATACCGACTTTCAAAACTCCTGAATCTGAATTTGTGTGTAATAGTTGGTCCTAGTTCCCCATGGTATCATGATATATCCACCTATCTTAGTAGAGGTACCCTCCCATCTAATATCACCTCTAACCTAAAGAAAACCTTCATTAAAAAGGCATCTCAATTCATCATCTTAGGTAATACCTTATACCATATAATTATTGAGGGTATATTTCTATGGTGTCTCAACTAGGAGGAAGCTTTAACCACCTTAACATAAGTATGGGTATGTACAAAATCATCATGGAAAAAATAGGCCCTCAAGTGAAGATGAAAATTCAAAAAATAAGAGTTAGGAAACTTGATGTAAAAATTTGAATAAGTTATCTATATTATTTCAAAATATGTAAGAATATAATCTATAGAAAATTGAATGTAGTTTCTAAACTACTAGGTTTATTTTAAAAAGTATAAATCTATTTGGTAAAAAATTGAAATTTCAATGTAGTAGTACTTAAATTTCAGCGAAAAAATAAGAAGTGGGTGTTTGTCTGACCACCCTACCCACAATAATATGATAAAAAAATTTATAAGATTTTATATATAAGAAAAGGACTCATGTCGCTATGTGATGCATATTTTTTTGTCATTTTTTTCCAAGTAAATAGTTAATTATGATTTTTTTATTACAACTTTTAAAAAATATAAAAACTCATATGTCTGACCACCTTAACTTGGTCAAAAATTCATGAAATTCAATTCTTTTTTTTTGGTCCTATATTATGCGAAGCATAGAATTTGACACATGTTTCAGATTCAAAAAATGTGATACCATTTGAAAGATATAGATGTTTTTCAATTAGCCTATCAATTAGGACTTTAGTCATAATTGAAATGGAAAATGAATAATAATTATTTATTAAATTCAAAGTAAAGCATAATTTATATTGGTGGAAAGTTGAGAATCTCATTTAAAAACCCTTTTCATTTCATCAATTTTGGGTAAAAAAAGGTCGCCAGCCACATTGGCCATCATATCACTTACATATCGCCACTTTTTGGTCCATCATGATCCTACACATACCCATACACGAAGGCATATGTGGTTCCCATTCTAGTGGTATGACCTTATCCAATAAACTATTGAGGATGGGGTATTACTAGCCAACCATGGAAATAGAGGCTCATCAGTATGTGTAGAAATGTGTCCAGTGTCGGTAGCATGGACACCTTATCCATGCTCCATCTCCAGATTTATAAAAAATGGTCACACCTTGGCCATTCTCGTAGCAGGGGCTTGAGCTCATTAGAAATATTACCCCCTTGTCTAATGGCTACAAATTCATCATCACAACCACTGAATACTTTACTAAGTGGGTGGAAGCCATTCCTATGACTTATATAATAGGGAAGCAAATCTCCAAGTTTAACCTGAATTACCTTATTTGCCACTATGGTGTTCTACAAGACCTTATCTCAGATAACAAAACACCCTTCAAGAATCAAGATGTAAGAGATCTATGCCAATGATTTAACATCCAACATTGGTTCTCCACTCCCTATTACCCCCAAGGCAACGGTCAAGTGAATTCTATAAACAAAACCATTCTAAAAATCCTCTGAAAGATGGGGGCTTATAGAACCAATATGTGTACACCTATAGGTGCAACCCCTTTCTCCTTAGTCTATGGATCAAAGGCCATCCCACCTAATCAGATTAAGCTTCCCTCACTATGAGTGTCACTATAAAATATGGTCACTGATGAAGAATATAGAGTATCTTAGTTGAGTGAATTAGAATTATTGGATGAGCATCATCTTGATGCCCTAAATCATTTTCAAGAATATAAAAAACTGACTAAAATGAAGCCACAACAAGAACATCAAGATTTGGTCTTTCTAGGTGGGGGATCTTGACTTCAAGAAGAATTAGAAGAATATTCCAAATCAGGATAGTAAAGGAAAGTTCGAGCCTAATTGGTTGGGCCCATTTGTTGTCATAGCAAGCTATGGATAAAGAGCATACCAATTGTCAACGCCTAAAGGAGAACCCTTATAGAATCCAATCAATAGTCTACATCTCAAAAAGTTTTATGCCTAGGATTGAAGGGTGTAAATATCAAAAATAAAAATAAAAATAAAAAAATGACAAAACCATAAAAAAATAAGAAAAATGATTGAAAAAAGTAAAGAAAAAAATCATCTTCTAGTGAAAACCGCTTCAATGGCGCTTTGGGGAAGTACCTTGGTGAAAACCTGGAAAATAGGTGTCTTGCATAAATAAGCACCTCCATCTATCTTTGGCTCTTTAGCTTATCATGATCTACATCGCATTCATCCATCACATCACTCATCGTATTTATTCCATCACCCATCTGTGTTTGTATCATAGCTTGATATTGTAAAGTAACATATTCTCCAAGTAGTACTACCTAGCACATCCCTAAGGTCAGGTTGTCCTACCCATATCAAGGTAGTCTATTGCATCATGATGGGGGAAATTCGTTATGCATCAGATTGGGTTCTTGTATATATCTTAAGGTTATTTTGGAATCTCATCAAAAATCCTAAAAACATTCATAAAACTCAATCAAAATCTTGTATAGCTAAAATCCAAAAACATTCAAAGATTGTAAAGTCAAAATCTAAAAAATCCAAAACACATCAAAATCCCTAAAAAGGTTAAAAAAACAAAAACAAAAATAAAAAACAAACCAATTCAAACTACATTGTCTCTGAGCTTGAACGTAGGCAAGGCCATCATTGATGTACCCCCAAGATACTTTAGGTTAAGAATCCATCAAGTGTCCATATCTCATCAATAAAAGGTCAAAATTATTTGAACTATGTGATCTTTGCATGTATAATGTAGGAAAGGCTCATATTTGGTAAGCCCCCGAGGCCCCTAGGATAATCTTTTAGGTTAGGTTCTTGGTCAAAACTCAAAAATACCCCAAAACATTTGAAAACTCATAAAACACAAAAACATTGAAAATATTGAAAACCCAAAACATTGGAAACCTTCGAAAATATTAAACAACCTCAGATAATTGAAAACCAAAACATTCACATACACATTCAAAAGGACCAAAAAATAGCCTCAAAACATTTTCAAAACACCAAAAGTATTGAAATATTCTAGAAAATCCCAAAACAATCCATCTCATTTCACTTTCACCCATAAGAAACCTTCATCCATAATAAATCAATTGTCACTTTCAATATTTGGTAAAACATGTAGAAAAACAAGTGTCACAAGTCATGAAGTGTGAACCTAAATGTCAAAATCCTAATTCTAGATCATAGGTAAATGAGTTAGTGACATTTGTATCAACGACCTATCAAACACTTAGTCTTAGTCAAAACATCTAATAAACATGTCCTAGGATGCATCCTTCCTACAATGGGCTTCAACATCAGGAATTACCTTAGCTATGTTACTTTGGAAAAAGATATAGATAACATTGACTATTTTTTTTTACATTTTCTTATGATTTATCTTATTGACCCATTCTGAGGACCTCTCGATAATGTCTAAACAATTTAGAGAGGAATGGGGTATTCATCATTATCTTTCATGTTTTGTGCTTGTGGAGTATTCTTCTAAAATAATTTTTGCATATACATACTTAGTTGTGTGTAGGGCGGTTGTTTGGAGTATATTGTTGACTATTACATATTCTTTCATTTGAAATATTCTAAACTTCTAAACTACATGCCAACGGGGTTTCTATATGTTAAGGTGTGAACAAGAACTATCCTATATGTTTGCAGAGTCAAAGTCCACCGCACTAGATACAATGACATCCTAGTTATCAATACCATGATGCATCGTGTCTATGTGTTATATAAAAAATAAGGAATGACAGAGAGTCCCAATCCAAAAAATGAGAAAACTCATCCATCTCATCATCATAATCTAATAAAGTCTTGATGACTCATGGATTTGTTAGATTTCTAAATCAATCTCAAAATGAATGGTCAATCCATTTGTCTTATTCTTGTATCTTCTTTGGGTAAACCCACAAAAGTCATTTACAATTCAATTGAGGAAGGAAAACTTGTAAAAAATGACCCCATGAAAAAAATTTCCATTTTTGGGGTTCGAATGAACCAAAAGCTTGAGTTCGAGCCCATTTAATGCATGTACATACCAATCGACAAAAAAATAAATGCAAACCCCTATATGTAAGGGTTCTGGGGCTGAACCCCGGCTTCTGCTTTGATCCCCCAGTCCAAACAAACCTCACTTTTCCTAAATTCTTGACCTTTGTTCACAAATTTTATTTTTTTTGCAATTCGTAGTTTGGTTTGAAGATGAAAGGGTGGATACTTCACAAACCCAAAACTACAGAATTAGGTGTTCCCCTAAATAGAGCCATCCAACTAATATAATTTTTAATATGTTTTTGTTTTATTTATGTATTTGTTTTTAGTTTTATTAAACATAGGTTTTTCAATCTAAAATCAAGCCTTTGTCTCCGCGACATATGGAAAAAATAGCAGATTATCAAAAAAAATTAAAAATATGAGTGCACACTTAGATATTGGAAGTCCCTGATCAAACCAAAAAAATATTAAGACACAAAAGAAGCTACGGTTATACGTAAAATTAATCTATGTCAAAATTGTAATTGGTTTGACTTCGAACTTTATTAAAGAAAAATATTCAATAAAAAACCTATCTAAACAAGTGTAAGCACTAGATATTGAGTTAATGGACTTCCAAATCTCAAAGAATTAGAATTTTTATCCTTCATGGAAAAAAAAAGGTTAACATTTAGTCTATTTATGTGATAGGATATAGACCTTTTTATGACTTAAATATGATAAGTATATTGTCATAAGAAGCCCCATGATTATTACCTTTAATGTTTTATTAGTATGATAAATACTTTATGGCTCTTTGTGATCATAAACCTTCCTACAACCTCCACTACCAAAACTTCCTGCAGCCATATATGAAACAATGTTTGCCTTAGTTTAATACTTAATGAATGAATGAATAAAGTAATGGATTATCTTAAAGGATGAACGTGTTGAGCTAACATTCTTCCTCATGAAAAGATGGCGAGATATTTTGCAGGTACCACAATTGAAGGAAGGGAATTCAATTTCCACTTGAAGAATTGAAGACCAATTCCATAAAGATTGGTTCAACAGCAAAAGATGAGGAGACAATTTCAACTCATCCGCCATGCAGGGAGAGTGTTCCAGAAATCTAGGCCAGGCATCTTGGTGGTGCATGAATCCAAGATGATGGCGCTTTAAGACTGCTAAACCAATTTGACTTAGTTCTTCATTGTCATTCACCTCTTTACTTAAGTTGGTTAAATGTAATAAATGCCTCCCATTTTATAAGGGAAGGTTGGTTAGTAGTTAGGATCAGTTTTCAATAAATAGCCCATTCTCCTTCAAAGAAGGGGCTGGCTAAGAAAATCGCTATTGTAACACACTTTCAGTCTTAGAAATTTAGCCAAGAGATTGTGCCATGTACTTGTTTACATTGAATCAATAAAGCTTACGAAGTTTTTCACCTAATCTATTGTCTACTTTTGGCACTACCTAAGGGGGCCCACTTAGGGAACTGTCCATACTTTTATTCTGCAAGTTAGAATAGCCCCATTTCCTTTCATAGAAGTTAATGTGACTGTTCCTGCAGCTAGCAGAAACACAGAGCTGTCAACTGTTCCTGCAGCCACTAGGAGTAGAATAGGTTATCTTTCAAGTTTTTCATTTCTAAAGAAAAGTTAAATAGTAAAGTTGTTTCTAGTACTTAAATTCCAGTATAAGGCATTTTTGGAAGGGTGATTAGTGCATATCTTGTGCTGTCCCATTTCAAGTTTACGTCCCTGGGTTGATAATTAAATAAGGTTCTTTAGTAGGTCATGACTGCCAGTTGTGATGTTCAATCCCTGAGTAGAGGAATTCATGTTCCTAGTTATTGAGTTGATTAAAGAACACTACATTTTTGGCGCCGTTGCCGGGGATGGTGTCAAACTAAGAACCTATTACATGCATGCTAGTAAAGAGTTTAAGATTTCATTCTTAATTCTTTTAGTTTAGAATTATGCATTCCAGCATCTCCATAGTTAGTTTACTTTTACTGTATGCATCGAAGAAGAGACCAATTTGGAAGATTCCTTCCTAGGAGCATAGATATTGAAGAGATTGAACCAAACCTATTCCAAGACGACCCATATCTGGATGCTGGCCAAGACTTAGTTACTTCATCTTCTTCCTCTGAACTAAGCTTTAACCTATCCGAAGGAATAGAATCAAATAATCCACTTGCTCTTGTAGTTTATCAACCAGGAACTAATCCAAGAATACAACCAAGAATGGCAAATCCTATTTTTCCATTTCCAATCACTAACCTACATGACAATAATAACCTCAAGAACATCCCTACCTCCGTACTACCAAAGTTCTATGGACTTATTATTGAGGACCCTCATACCTTCTTGTTTGAATTTGAAATCCTTTATAGAAGCTATGACTATACAACCTCAACACACAAGCTTAAATTATTTCCCTCTTCTCTAAAGGAGATAGCCTTGAGATGGTTCATGGGATTGGGAAGCAATGTAGCTAACACTTGGGATCAAATGAAGATTATGTTCTTGAGTAAATATAAAGAGTATTGTAGAGGAAATGATTTGAGAGGAGATGACATCTTCAAAATGTCACAAAAGGAGGATGAAACCTTGGAGGATTATGTGTCAAGATTCTTGTTTAGTGTGCAGAAGAATACTCATCATGAGCTGAATGAGGAATCTCAAAAACTTCTCTTCTTAAGGGGAGTCAATGATACTTGCATGGAGGCCCTTGACCTCATGGCAGGAGGTGATGTCACCCAAAGTGATTGGGATGATATCAAGAAAATCTGTCTTAATTACTCCAGAGTAGCTGTAAAGAAGGGAAGGGGGTTTAGACCCTCTTCTATAAAAGGAAGTGGCTCTGGAGTATCTAAAGGGGAGATTACCAATCTCTTGTCCGACTTCAAGCAGGATATCATCAATGATGTAGCTACTCAACTGGATACTATGCAAGCTAGAAGGAAGAAAGAGGAAGCCGAGGCAATGTTAGTTGAATATTGCCCCCACTGCCGACAAAGAAAGAAAGACTGCCGATGCAAAACAGTGGCCAATTTGGAGGTACAACATCTCCCTACTGAGTTCAAAACCATTGAGGGAGAGGAGGAAGTGTTCTTTGTTGCTCAGCGCAGGCCATGGGCCCCAAGACAAGGTATGCCTCGGGACCCTTTGCAAAATTTTGGTTCATATAATAGTCAATGGCAAAACCAGTACCCTCCAAACTATGGGCCATACTCCCAACCTCAGTGAAATAACCCTTGGCCAAATGCCCAGCAAAATTGTTGGCAATCCTCACAAGGGAATTGGCAATCACCACAGCAAAATGAATGGCAGCCTCCACAAGGGAATTGGCAGCAGTCTAACTAATGGAGAGGAGGCCAGCAATGGTCAAATCCACCCACTGGTTTCCTGCAGCAACCGCAGCAGCAATCCATTATGCCACCTTCTATAGCTAATCAAGGTCAGAATCCAAAACCAACCTAACTACCTGCTCAGGCAGCACCCAATCCAAATAACCAGCAACCACAGCAGCAGTAACAAATATATTTTGCTGATCCTAATCATCAACCTGCCTATGCTCTTAACCTGAATAATATTAATTTACGTTTAGGAATTGTGCTGCCCACACCATATCCTCCCATAATCTCAGAATTGCCATCTGGGGAGACTGACCAAGAAGAAGATACCAATGACCAAGCCCAACCAAATGAGTCAGTTCAGATTCCATCATTACCTAAGGCATCTGATAAAGTGTCCCCTCCTTTCCCACAAAGGTTGGAAGGTGAAAATGTAAAAAACCAAGAGGAATCTACCTTTGACATCCTTGACCAACTAAATCATATATGTGTGAAAATTCCCTTGTTCCAAGCAATCAAAGAAGTACCTATCTATGCAAGGCCATCAAGGAGGCATGTTTGAAGAAACCGGGGAGGAAAAAGAAAGACCCTCAAACTGTCCATGTCATAGGCCAACTCTCTGACTTAATGCTAGGGAAGCTTAGCATCCCAAAATATTTAGATCCAGGAAGCCCTATTGTGGAGATCAATATTAATGGGTTGCAAATTAAGAATGCTTTAGTAGATCTTGGTGCAGCTATCAATGTCATGACAAAGGACCTAGTTGTAAAACTTAATATTTCAGACCTAAGGGCTACACCTACAATATTACAGCTTGCTGATAGCTCAACTGTCAAACCTGATGGGGTAGTTGAAGACCTAGCAGTCACCTTGGATTCCTGGGAGTACCCTGCTGACTTTATGGTCTTATCTCCAAAGGCATCATTGGGGGGATACCCTGTCATACTAGGAAGACCTTGGTTGGCTACTGTTGATGCTTACATTGGTTGTAGGCTGGGTAACATGACAATATCTGATGGGTATAGCACAAATAAGTTTACCCTCTATTCTCCAGCCCTGCCCCAACTTGAGTCTAGAGAGGTTGTTTGGCCAGATTTGGAGAAGAGGAGGAAGTGAACTCTATGGCCAATTTAATGATGATTACCAGAGAGTCTTTCATTGCACAACAAGAAGAAGGTATATTGTCCAATATCCTGTTGAATAACTATGGTACCAAATACTTTCATTGTGAAAAAAATCCATGTTCCTTGCAGACCATTCTTCCTTCGCCTACATCAGCTCATTATCCTACAACAACTGACTGCTTACACACCTTGCTACCCCACGAGGTAGAAATGCCATTTCTACCTGAAGTATTTATGGTAGATTTAACCTCCCAAGTTGAGGTAGCTGCAGGAAAAACCTTGAGCATCAATAGAAACCTCACCAGTGAGCAACAAGAATCTATGGTCAAAATGCTTACCAGTCATAAGTCAGTTTTTTCTTGGGAATATGGTGACATGAAGGGTTTAGACCCAAAACTCTGTACACATCACATATACATTAATAGTGAGTTCAGACCTGTCAGGCAGCCTCAAAAAAGAATCAATCCAGCTTTGAGAGAAATTGTTAAAGAAGAATTGCAGAAAATGTTAACAGCTGGCTTTATCTACCCAATCTCAGATAATCAGTGGGTTTCCCCATTGGTTATTATCCTAAGAAAGGAGGAAAATGGAGGGTATGTGTAGATTATAGAGAGCTCAACTTGGCAATAAAGAAAGATTACTTTCCTCTTCCATTCATTGATCAAGTTCTAGATAATTTAGCTGGGAAAAAGTACTTTTCATTCTTAGATGGCTTCAATGGGTACAATCAAATCAAGATTGCTCCTGAGGATCAAGAAAAGACTACTTTTACATGCCCTTGGGGAATGTTTTCCTATTCAGTTTTTCCTTTTGGTCTCTATAATGCACCTGCAACTTTCCAGAGGGCAATCATAAGTATCTTCTCAGACATCTCATATGATTGCATGGAAATATACATGGATGACTTTACTGCTTATGGTACAACATTTGAGGAAGCTCAAGCCAACTTGAAGAAAGTACTACAGAGATGTGAAGATCACAACCTATCACTAAATAGTCAAAAGTGATTCATGATGATGCAGGAGGGAATAGTGCTTGGTCACTATATTTTTACTGCATGAATACAGGTTGATCCTGCTAAGATTGAGGTCATCTCTAATCTACCCTTTCCTACCAAGCATAAAGAAGTAAGGAGCTTTCTAGGCCATGTTGGATACTACAGAAGATTCATCAAGGACTTTAGTCAAACAACAGGCCCCTTATACAATCTGTTGAAGAAAGATGCAGATTTTTCTTGGACAGAGGAATGTGAAAAAGCATTCCTTGATTTAAAAGTCGCCCTTACACAGGCACCTATTCTGAAAGGACCTGATTGGTCACTTCCATTTCATATTCATACTGATGCATCAGATTATGCCATTGGAGTTATGTTAGGGCAGAAGGGTGGTTCAACAGAACATGCACTCTACTACATAAGCAAAAATCTGTAAGGGGCTAAATTAAACTACACTGTTACAGAAAAAGAAATGTTGGCAATCATCTATGCCCTTAATAAATTCAAAAATTACATCACCGGTTATTAGATATTTGTCCACACTGATCATGTAGCAATCCGATATCTCATGAACAAAAGCCCAATATTGGGAGACTGGCAAGATGGTTATTGCTGATGCAGGAATTTGACATTACAATTGTGGACAAGCCAGGTAAAGCCAACATGGTTGTTGATTTCCTTTCTAGAATTCAAAGGCAAGATGACTCTGCACTTATTAAAGACTCCTTTCCTAATGAGCACCTATTTGCAATCAAGGTTATTCACCCATGGTATGCCAATATAGCAAATTATCTGGCCGCAGGAAGAACTCAATTCTCCCCTAAGGAAAAGAGATTATTGGTAGATAAAAGCTTTAACTTTTATTGGATTGTAGATTGCATGTTTTATACAAGGCCAGATCAAGTTATGAGGAGATGTGTACAAGAGGAGGACACTCATGATATATTGCATGCAAGTCATGATGAGCTGTGTGGTGGACATTTTGCTGCCAAAAGAACAACAATAAAAAATTTAAATACTGGCTACTATTGACCAAATCTACATAGAGATGCAGCCAAATATACCAAGATATGTGACAGATGCCAAAGGATGGGAAGACCAACTCGATCTGATGAAATGCCTCTATTTCCACAAGTTGTCGTTACACCCTTCGACAAATGGGGACTGAATTTTGTAGGACCAATTGATCCACCTTCCAATGGTAAGTCCTACATCCTTGTATGCACAAATTATGTGACAAAATGGGTAGAGGCTAAACCTATGAAACATGCTAGGGATAATAAAGTAGTTGAATTATTTTATGAGGAAATATTCACCAAGTTTGGTGTCCCTAAGGAAATAGTGACAGATTAAGGAGCACAATTCACTTCTACACTTATTACAGCCTTAGTAAATGAATACAATATACGACATAGGAAATCAACTCCTTATCACCCCCAGGCCAATGGCCAGGTTGAGGTTACCAATAGGGACATAGAGGCCATTTTGACTAAAACTGTAGATTTGCATAGGAAGGACTGGGTCGCAAGGTTACCAGAGGCTGTATGGGCCTACCGTACTACCTGGAAGATTGCTACAGGATATACACCTTTTGAAATGGTGTATGGTAAAACAGCTATGATGCTAATAGAATTCGAACATAAGACTCTAAGAACAGCATTAGAGATGGATATGGATTTAACAAATGCACAAAAGGATAGAGTCATGCAGCTCAATGCTCTGGATGAGCTCCGAAAGAATGCCCTGCAGCACACTAAGATGATACAAAATCAGAGAATAAGGTGGCATGATAAATACATCAAGGAAAAGAAATTCAAAGTAGGAGATTGGGCTCTGCTTTATGACTCATGATATAAGGACATTCCAGGAAAACAACAAACTAGATGGTTGGGTCCATATGAGATAGAGGAGGTATTCACCAATGGTGTTGTTCAATTAAGGACCATTGATGAGGTCTGATTCAAGCTAGTAGTCAATGGGCATCGCCTAAAGCTCTATTCTAAACCCATATACAAGGAAACATTTCTAAGACAGTTCAAAATTGAGCAGGATGGCAGTGATCCTGCAGCCAAAGGAATTGAGCCTAGGCTCAAATTCCTGGGCCATGCATAAAAGTGCATACCAAATCATAATAAAGGGGTTATCTAATAAGATCCCCATTCCATTCATTCACTTCATCCACAATCCGTACTCACTCTCTCTCTTCCACATCATCCACCTGTCATTTCCCATATCATCCACGTTTCTCCGTGTCACATATTGTAATGAAGAAGGAGGCCACATCAGATAATTACGGCGATTCTCTCCAGGTATGCTCCACTTCACTTTAAGATTGTTTTAGTTACTTTATTTATTGCATTTAATTTAGTATTAATTAGTGCAAATAATTTCCTATATGGTTGCCATTTCCTTCAGCTCATTTGCACGATTGAGCATGTTTTTCTATGATATTACTTCTCCACGTCCTTATTATCGCCACCATAAGCTTGTCCTGTCAGTTGTCAAGAACCCTCAATATATGAAACCTGTAATTAATAATCAAACAATCTTTCCTTCCTACAATAATGAACCTAAATGTATTCTGATTATCCATGATTACTCTCTTCCTAAAAAGATTGCATGATCACACTATTTTCCTTATTTTTCTGTCACTTTTGAAAAGAGGTTCAAAATTTTTGATTGAGGGGAGGGGCAGAGTGTTGTAGAATTGCAAAAGGGTTCATTAATAGGCTTACAGGAAGTTTAGTTGGAAAAGCTAGGTTGCTATGCCCTTAATATTATTGTACATCGGGTTATGAATAGTCGGCTTGTGGCTATCTTAACTCTCTATGAAGTCATATTATCATTATTATATTGTTATTTAGTTGTTTAGGTTGGCCTAAGTCTTATATAGGTGTGTCTAAGTTTTCCTAGGTGATATCCTTGGCATAAATAGGTATATATAGGAGGTTGTGAGTCTTATTTCATCATCAAGTGTGAAGTGTGTTCTCATTAGAGATATTTGGAGGTTTTCCCCCTTGAAGTGGCTTGTTATTCTCAGTTATTATCAAGTATTTTCAGCATATTTCATATCATATTCTTCTATTGTGCAAGTTATTTCATAACAAGTGGTATCAAAGCATGATCTTGGCACAATAGAGGCAAGGTTTTTCTCAATTTTAAAGGCGATTTTGGGAAGAGCATATCTTTCAAATTTTGGAAAAAAAATTTCTGATTTTTAAAGGGTTTTTGAAGAACATATTGAAGAAGCTACAGTATGTATTTCAGAAGAATTGGAGTAGAATTAAGTGAATTATTGCAGAATTAGGTTTCTACACTATTTTTTGGAATCTACATATCTCGTACATCTTGTTGAATTGGAGTATGATTTTTATTGGGTTTTTGAAGACATAATAAAGGAGATTACAGTAAAATTTGAGAGAATTTAAGTTTAATTTGTGTGATTTATTTCAACATTAGTGGTTTCCATCATGTCGGGCCTTCAACAAGGGGTAAAAAGAATGTCACTCCAGGGAAGACTCCTCGATAAGGATGGTGAAACAATCGAGGATATTACTCATAATGAGGAAATCAATAAGTTCAAGGAATACATTTTTTCAATTAAGATGGATATGTGTGACCTAAGAGGAGATATATCAGACATACGAAACATGTTAAGCACCTACAGGGCTGAATCAAGAAAGGAGTTCTCAAGCGGCCAAGGTGAAATTCTAGGTCAGCTACTACTGACACAAGCTTTAGTACTCCTATGGGATCTAGGAATTTATTTCCAAAGGTGGATATGCGCAAGTTCGATGGTAAGGATCCTCTCACATGGATAAACCAAATGGAGAATTTTTTTGAAGTACACCAAATCCCAAATGGACAAAAGGTCACGATGGCTTCCTTATATCTAGAACCAGATCAATTCATTTTGTATCGTTGGCTTTGCACTCATCGAAGTAAAAAGGGGCTCACCATCTCATGGTCAATTTTTACAGAGGAACTCCAAGCACAATATAGCAATAGCGTCACAGACAACTTCTTCAGCCAGCTAGCTAAACTTCAACAAAACGTGATCGCTTAAGGATTATATTCAACACCTAAAAATCTATCCTAAGGGTGGATACAATTACGAGGAAAACTTGAATGACTTATTCTTGGGTGGTCTCAAGGATCACATTCAACATGAGGTATGCATGTTTATCCCTAGTTCCATAAATGAGTCTTTTATCTTAGCACTAGGGTAGAGGAGAAGTATTTGATTCCTAAGAAGCAAGGGGCTAATGTGAAAAGAGAGAAAGGATATTCAACACAACCTACTAAGTTGACTCCACAACAAATTGAGGAGAAAAGAGCAAAATTCTTGTGTTTCAATTGTGATAGCAAATACAGTCGAGGACATAAATGTAGTGAAAACAAATTGTTTTATATTGAAGGTCCCAATGAGGAAGAAGAGGAGGAACCCATACTAGAAGATGAAAGGGAGTCAAATGAGGAATCACATGATTCTCAACCAATCATTTCTTGTCATGCACTCTCAGGTTTTAGTGCTCCACAAACTCTTAAGGTGGTGGGGTTCCTAAAGAAGCAGAAGGTAACAGTGTTGATCGACTCAGGTAGTACTCATAATTTCATCAACAAAAAGTTAGCTACTCGTCTAAATTGTTTCATATATCCAGCTCCAGAGTTTCAAGTTTTGATTATAGATGGTGGTACAGTTAGTTGTTCAGGGAAGTGTCATAGCATTAAATTATCCATGGGAGATTATCAACTTGATACCCCAATGTATGCGATATCCATGGGTGTAGCAGATATTGTTTTGGGAGTACAATGGCTTACTACATTAGGAACAATTGAGATGAACTTCCAAGAACTATTCATGAGATTTTAATTAGAAGGAAGGCTAGTAGAGCTAAGGGGGTTGAAGGAAAAATCTCCACAAATGGTAAACTCTCATAAAATGCAAAAGTTTCTTAAGAAAGGAGTGGATGGATTAGTGGCCCAACTATGTTCATTAGAAGTCTCTCAATCTAATACTCCTACTCATCCAGATTTACAAGCTATAATTGATCGTCACTCAGTTGTTCTTGGAGATATGCCTAAAGGACTTCCTCCTAAGAGGGATCATGATCATGCCATATAGTTAGTCCCAGGGAGCCAACCACCAAACATCAGGCCTTACAGGTATCCACACATACAAAAGAGTGAGATAGAAAAGATTGTTGAAGAGATGCTAGAGGCAAGAATCATCAGGCATAGCCAAAGTGCTTACTCCTCGCCTGTGGTGATGGTACGTAAGAAGGATGATACTTGGCACATGTGTCCAAATTATAGAGTGCTCAACATGTACACCATTAAAGATAAGTTTCCAATTCCAGTCATTGATGATTTGCTAGATGAATTAAATGGAGCTATGTTTTTTACCAAGTTAGATCTTAGATCTGGTTATCACCAAATTCGGATTAAGGAGGAGGATATTTGTAAGACATCATTTCACTCATGAGGGTCATTATGAATTTTTGGTGATGCCATTTGGTCTTACCAATGCACCATCTACATTCCAAAGTTTGATGAATTCCATTTTTAAGAAGTTCTTGAGAAAGTTTGTGTTAGTATTCTTTGATGATATATTAATTTATAGCAAGACTTGGGAAGAAAATTTGCAACATGTGGACCAAACATTACAAATACTTGTAGATCATAAACTCTATGCTAAGCCATCCAAGTGTGCTTTTGGTCTTACAGAGGTGGAGTATTTGGGACACATAGTTTCACATGAAGAAGTAAAGGTGGACCCTAACAAAATTAAGGCTATCATGGAATGGCCTATTCCAAAAACCATTAAGAAACTGAGAGGATTCTTGGGATTGACAGGGTACTATAGAAGATTTGTGAAGAATTATGGTAGTATAGCAACACCTCTCACCAATCTATTGAAGAAGGATTCCTTTCATTGGAACGAGTCTGCCAATACAACATTTGAGAGATTGAAGGAGGCTATGTGTACAACTCCAGTACTTGCCACTCCTGACTTCACCAAGGAATTCATTGTGAAATGTGATGCTTCTGGAAATGGGATAGGAACAGTGCTCATGCAAGAAGGTCGACCAATTTCTTTTCAGAGTCATCAATTAAAAGGTAAGAATCAACTAAAACCTATTTATGAGAAGGAAATGCTAGCAATACTCCATGCAATGAAACAATGGCGGCCTTATCTATTGGGTAGAAATTTCAAGGTTAAGACAGATCATGATAGCCTAAAATATTTTTTGGAACAACGACTATCTTCTGAAGAGCAACAAAAATGGGTCACTAAGATGTTAGGATATGACTTTGAGATTGTATATAAGAAAGGGAAAGAAAATATTGCCGCAGATGCACTGTCAAGGAAGGATGAGAAAGATGAAGCCTTATTGTGTGCCCTTTCAATATTACAAGCAAATTGGGTGGAGGAAGCCAAAGCAAAGTGGCAAAATGATGTTGTGACAAGTAATCTCATCGAGCAATTAAAAAGTGATCCTAGTAGTTCAAATAAGTTTTGTTGGAAGGGAGATACTCTTTGGTATAAAGAGCGCTGTATCTCAAGCAAGAATTCCAACCTTAAAATCAAGATTCTCACAGAGTTGCATGAGTCTCCGTGGGTGGTCATTCACGCATTTTTGAAGACATATCATCGAAGTCAAGCAAGATTTCTTTGGGAGGGGCTAGCGTGATGTTCAAAAATTTGTGGCTGAATGTTTGGTGTACAAAGGCATAAAGGGGAGACAATTAAGACACCAGGTCTCTTGCAACCCTTATCTATTCCTAGCCAAGATTGGGAAGAGGTATCCATGGACTTCATCACGTGGCTTCCAAATCTAAAGGTCATAATGTCATCATGGTGGTAGTTGATCGCTCACTAAATATGCACATTTCATTGCATTAGCACATCCTTTTACAGCAAGTGTAGTGGCTAAAGCTTTTTTGGAGAATATCCAAAAGCTACATGGTACACCTAAAGTTATTGTTAGTGATCGTGATCCTATCTTCACTAGTCACTTTGGAAAGATTTATTCTCATGTTTGGGTACTAATTGGCTCTTAGCTCTTCATACCACCCTCAATCGATGGGAAAACGAGGTTGTTATGCGTTTGGAAGGATATCTATGTTGTTTCACTTTTAGAGAAACAGCCTCTGGGTAGATTGGCTACCAGCGTGCATGGTGGTATAACACTTCTTTTCATAGCTCATCAAAAATGTCTCCATTTTTGGCACTTTATGGATATCATCCTCCTTCCATCACATCATCAATTAAGGTGTCCCCAAGAGTTCAGGCAATAGAAGACCACTTGCTTCATCAACAACAAGTACTTTCAGGACTCAAGGAGAATTTAGCCATGGCACAAAATCGAATGAAACAACAAAGTACCAACATCGTAGTGAAAGAAGTTTTGAAGTTGGGGATTGGGTCTTCTTGCGATTGTAGCCTTATAAGAAAATCTCACTAAAGCAGCAAAGAAAGAATAATAAGTTGTCTCCAAAGTATTATGGTCCATACCAAATCATGCAGAAGATCGGTAGTGTTGCCTACAAGCTTGAGTTGCCACCAACAACAAAGATACATCCAGTTTTTCATGTTTCCTATTTGAAGAAGGTAATTGGGCATAATACTCCCACTCAAACAACACTTCCCGAGTTGGATGAAGAAGGAAGAATCATTTTGGAACCAGAGTGCATTCATCAAACATGCACAAAGAAGTTGAGGAATAGAACTATCACTGAGTATCTCATCCAATGGAAGAAGTTACTAGTTGAAGATGCCACATGGGAAGACAAGGAGTTCATTCAAAAGTTTCCAAACTTGATTAGCATTGAGGACAATGCTTCTTTGAAGAAGGGGGGCATGCTACGCCCTTAATATTATTGTACATCAGGTTATGAATAGTCGGCTTGTGGCTATCTTAACTCTCTATTAAGTCATATTATCATTAGTATATTGTTATTTAGTTGTTTAGGTTGGCCTAAGTCTTATATAGGTGTGTCTAAGTCATCCTAAGTGATATCCTTGGCATAAATAGGTATATATAGGAGGTTGTGAGTCTTATTTCATCAAGTGTGAAGTGTGTTCTCATTAGAGATATTTGGAGGTTTGCCCCCTCGAAGTGGCTTGTTATTCTCAGTTATTATCAAGTATTTGCAGCATATTTCATATCATATTCTTCTATTGTGCAAGTTATTTCATAACACAGGTGAGCATTGATTAACACATTTAATTACAGAAAACCAAGGAAATGGGAGGTCAGCCGATTCGGCATGAGCCTATAGACCATAGCATCCTATTGCAGGATGTGTTGCATGTGCCACTATTCAGACAATATGGGTGGCTCAATTACTTCTTGAAGCTCGAAACTTTTAATACAGACATTGCAGAGGAATTCACAAGGACATTTCATGATGGGGAAGCAAAAGTTAGAGGCATAACAGTCAATGCGTCAATTGATAGAATTGTTGAGGTAACGGGATTACCTCAAGTCGGAGAACCATTTCCCAGAGGAAGAGATGCAAGAAGTGCCAGGGCTGAGTTCACTCGGCCAAATGACCCTCCTCTACAGATAGACAAGCAAGGTGCACAAATAATGAGTCTGTCGCAGGACTGGGTATCATGGGCAGGGTATATCATCAAATACATAACCTATGAAGGTAGGTTTTTAGTCCTGCATTCTCATCACTTCAAACCTTTGTCTCATTTATGCCATGGATTTTTGATGAATATTCTCGACTTTCTTTACAATTTGCTATCCAACAGTGCTACTAAATTTAAAAAGGGTAGGGTTAACTCTGTATCTCACCACTGCCTTATTAAATTACTTGTTGAAAAATCCATTCAAGATGCATCAGGAATGACCTGGGAGGAATTCACGGTCCAATTAAACCCTAAAATTCAAAATGTAGGACCTAGGGGTGAACCTCTTACCTTTAAGCAACGAACCTCCTAGTCCGCAGGCCAAACCTCTGCTGCTATGTCCTCTCCTTAGGAATCATCTAGTTCACAAGATGATGTTCCTCTTTTTGAAAGAACTCCCAAGCAACCAACACAAGGTCCTATCAAAATTTATGATCCATCTCCCAAGGATAGGAAAGGAGCCACCTGTTGTAGCAACCCCTGATCCTGTAAAAAGAAAGAAAAAGGGAAACTTCTTTGTTCCTGTAGCAAAACCTTCCAAAAAGCATAAAATAGTTCCTACTTCAATAAGAAGGAGCTCTAGGCTCCAGAACCAAGCAGCCTGCCAATCACTTAATACTACTCCTGCCATACCGCCTTCAGATCCTTCCAGTCCTAAACTGAGAGAAGAACCTGTTATCGAGGAGGTTGTGAGTACACCTAAAGGAGTTGGCTTGAATAAGTTGTTTGCCATTGCAGAGCAGCTACAGGAAGATATGGAATGTGATGAGGAGGAAGAGCCAATTGTGTTTCCGTTAGAAGAAGAGCAAGATAAGGTGGATGTGTTTGAAGAAGTACAGGAGACACATGCGGTGTGCTATAATCATAGACCACCACTCCATGTCACAAACTTTGCTGCAGGAATGGCATGTTTTCAAGAACTTCAGCAATAGCAGACTGCTTTTGCACTTGAAATTGAGAGACTATAAAGGGTAATCCAGAATAAGAATCTGGAAATTGCTATCTTGAATGACACTCTCAACCAGTTGGTAGAGCTGGTTCCACAATTGATGCAATGTCGTGTATCTTCACCTGTCTACGCAATGTATCTCAAGGAGTTGTATTTGAACTTCCAACTAATTAGAGTCTAGAAAAGTAAGAATCCTTCTTTGGATACCTCTAAAGAATTTTATGAAGCATACAGGGATTCACCTCTGCACATCAGGAACCTCCTGTGTGAATTTTATCTGCACAATTTGGCTGTATCCCAGGATAAGGAATGGAATCCCTTATGTTATGTTGGTGATATTCATATCAGCACTCTAATCTCCTGGATCACCAATGAAATAAGCAGAGGAGAACAATTTGATAGCCATATGCATGATGAAGTAAATATGCCATTGTCTATAAGAAATGAATCTAGAAATGGAATGAGTATTTACTTTGATTGGAAGAAATTATGGAGAGATGAAAGAGCTAGGCCACTGATTGAGCCTCTAAGACAAGAGGTATTTTCTCAATACTCCCAAATTATAAATAGTGATTTTAATACTGCAACCCTGCACATTCAGAACATATGGGAGCATCTTTCATTTCAATTAAAGAAAGCAGAACCACATACTCCCAATGCCTTGTATGCAGCAACCAGAAGGGCAGAGAGGTACATGAGGAATGTCAGAACAAAGAAGGAGAATTGGTTGCCCTTGGTTATACAGTCGCCTATTCTCCTATAGCCATTATTGGCTATATAGGGGGATAATAGCACTTATAATAGAAGTTTTGAAGATAATAGATGGCAAAGGTTGGAGGCAATGCGAACTTACTTTTGGAGTTTCCAGAATGGTGAATGTGGACAGCAACTGAGTGCAGATCTGAGAGAGTTTTCCAGAAGAAGGAATGCTAGACTTGCTGAAGGTTCCAGCAAGTAGTTGGTTGAGGGGAGTGATGAGCCAAGTCTTTGGCACATTTTGATCATACTTTTATAAATACTTTGTTGTTTTTATTATGCTAAAACAAACATTCAGTTTGTTTATGGGATAGGATATAGACCTTTTTATGACTTAAATATGATGAGTATATTGTGATAAGAAGTCCCATGATTATTACCTTTAATGTTTTATTAGTCAGATAAATACTTTATGGATTTTTGTGATCATAAACCTTCCTATAGCCTCCACTACCAAAACTTCCTGTAGCCATATCTGAAACAATATTTGCCTTAGTTTAATACTTAATGAATGAATGAATAAAGTAATGGATTGTCTTAAAGGATGAACATGTTGAGCTAACCTTCTTCCTCAGGGAAAGATGGCGAGATATTTTGTAGGTACCACGATTGAAGGAAGGGAATTCAATTTCCACTTGAAGAATTGAAGACCAAATCCATAAAGACTGGTTCAACAGTAAAAGATGAGGAGATAGTTTCAACTCATCCACCATGCAGGGAGAATGTTCTAGAAATCTAGGCCAGTCGTCTTGGTGGTGCATGAATCTAGGATGATGGCACTTTAAGACTACTAAACCAATTTGACTTAGTTCTTGCATTGTCATTCACCTCTTTACTTAAGTTGGTTAAATGTAATAAATGCCTCCTGTTTTATAAGGGAAGGTTGGTTAGTAGTTAGGATTAGTTTTCAATAAATAGCCCATTCTCCTTAAAGAAGGGGCTGGAAAAAATTGCTATTGTAACACACTTTCAGTCTTAGAAATTTAGCCAAGAGATTGTGCCATATACTTGTTTGCATTGAATCAATAAAGCTTATAAAGTTTTTCACCTAATCTGTTGTCTGCTTTTGGCACTACCTAAGGGGGCCCACTTAGGGAACTGTCCATACTTTTATTCTGCAAGTTAGAATAGCTGCATTTCCCTTCATAGAAGTTAATGTGACTATTCCTGTAGCTGGCAAAAACACAGAGCTATCAACTGTTCCTGCAGCCACTAGGAGCAGAATAGGTTATCTTTCGAGTTTTTTTCATTTCCAAGCAAAATTAAATAGTAAAGTTATTTCCAGTACTTAAATTCCAGTATAAGGCATTTTAGGAATCATGTATGTTTGGAAGGGTGATTAGTGCATATCTTGTGTTGTCCCATTTCAAGTTTACATCCTTGGGTTGATAATTAAATGAGGTTCTTTAGTAGGTCATGATTGCCAATTGTGATGTTCAATCCCTGAGTAGAGGAATTCATGTTCCTAGTTATTGAGCTGATTAAAGAACACTACATATACAGTAGCTTATTCCAGCCTTTCAGAGGATTATTTTCATATACCTGGTGACTCCCTTTCTCAGTTTCTAATAGATCAAGTGCACACAGCTTATGAGAAATATTTAGACATGAAGTTCTTCTTCGTTTGAGTACTTGCAGTTGTCTTCGCCAAAAAGAATAGGAAGGACAGCCAAGCGAACATCTGGTAAATCTTCAAGAAAGTAATCAGTTTCTCCAATTAAAAGAGCAGAAACATTAGTTTACATATCAAGAAGGAGAGGCAGATCATTAACAAGGCAGCCAAGTTCTTTCTCAACTTCACCAAGTTACAGAGTACCGGTTCAGCCTGTACCGATTATACAAGCTACAAATTTCAAAACAGTCACAGCTCCGATGGCTAGAGCACATGCTTTTGTTCTGTTTGATGGGGGTAGCCCATTAGATCTAGCTCTGCACGATGATATACCAGTAGCAGCACTCAAAATTTTGCCTTTCTTTATTGGTGAAGATCAAACTACGCCCATTGAGCATATTAGAGATGTAGCCTCGCTATGTGGAGTTCACCATGTGGTTCAGGAGAACGTAGCTTTGAGATTGTTAACAGCGTCATTCAAGGGTAAAACATCTCAGTGGTTTCGTGGCTTACCAGTTCATAGCTTCCCTACATGGGATTACTTAGGAGACAAGCTAACAAAGTAATTTTCAGATAAGTCTGATCATTTATCTCTAGTCGAGCAAATGATGACTATAAAGAGAGCGCCACAAGAATAAATGATGGACTTTAATTTCAGATTTCAAAGGACATGGGATTGAATTATAGTAACAGTAAGGCCAACTCCTGACCACGCTTTTTTGTATTTTCTTAGATCATTGCATAGTGATATTGCCTTAATGATACAGTCAATGGGTGGGTTAACATTACCAACAGCATATGACATTGACATTAGAGCTGAAAATAGCCTCATACAAGCTGGTAAACTTGCCCCAAGACCCCCTATGCCATTTTTTCCAGAGGTACAGTCATGTATTCCCATTCATATACCTCCAATAGCTGCTATACCTGCTGTTTCAGCCTTAGATTTCCAAGCAGCAGTACAAAGTAATGTTGTTCCAGCAAATTCTGATTTACAAAGTCTCAAAGATACCCAATAGTAGCTAATAAATGACCAACAACAAATGGCCAAGTTACTACAAACTATGAATAACAACTTGGTAAGTCTTAAAAATTAGCAAGGACAAAATTTCAAGCCTAATCAATCACCATTTCAAGCAAATAGGCCTGCTTATCAAGTTGATTACCAGGGATAGAAGAGGAATTTCAATTTTAGGCCTAATCAACCATTTAACCCAGTTGTTGCTAGCTCTTCAAAAGAGTTGATGCCAATGCAGAATAACTTAGTGCAGGATTATGTTTGGTGCTATCCCTGCAATCAGCCTCATAATTAGGCTATTTGCATGAACGGGGTGATTAATCAAGCACTTATAGTGCAAAATAGTTATGCTACTTCTGAACAGACAACTAAGGAGAACAATAATCAACAAGGTGAACAAACATAGCAGAGTGACCTTGACGTTGCCATAATGAATTGGCAAGGAAGTGAATTTTGTAGAGTTAATCACACGCAAAGTCAAAATCAGTTAGCCACTTCTATTGCAGCCAATACGAGGGCCAAAAAGAGAGCATTTGACCTTAGATAGCAAGCTGTCCCTAATAAACAACAAGCAGAAAAAGACAAACAGTCTACTGTTCACCAGAAAAATCAAGATTTTATAGCCCAACAGGGGCAGGTTCAGCCTTCAACAGCTCAGAATGTTCATGTTTTAACAAGACATCAAGCTGGACCATCAAAGAAGCAGCCCAAAGTTTAGTTTCAGCCTCAAGCAACTCAAGCAAACGCTGTTGTTCAAAAGGTATAGTCTAAGGTTGGTGCTTCTTCTTTCAATATCGTTGAGCATATGAAAAAGGCAACTGTTGGCATCACCATGATAGATGCATTATGCTTGCCTGGACAAAAAGAAAAAGCTTGCAGGAGGCCTTGGCTAAAATATCAATTTCTGATGAAACGAATACAGAACAGCCAAGAGTTCTTGCGAACAGTTCAGATCAAAAGCAAAGACAGCTAGCTAAAGAGGTAAAACCACCCCCTTTATGTCAATTTGATAATTGGTGAAAATATTATGCATAACTGCATGATCAACAATGGAGCAAGCAACTCAATCATGCATAAACAGCTGATAGACAAGTTAGGACTTGAGTATGAACCATTGTCAGAAGGGGTAGTTTAATTGGATGGTACAGCTGTTAATTCGGTAGGAGTTATTAAAAATATGCCTCTTACATTGCATGTCTGTCCCAACTTTCAGATTGCACATGACATATATGTCATTGATCTTCCACCCTATTTTTCCATTTGCATATCTAGAGACTTCACTGCAAAGTTAGGTGGTTATTTGTCATCAGACTGGTCACACATGTTTTTTAGGACCAGGTATGGTACTAGAGTTATAATTAAATCAAAATCATTAGTTAAAGACCATATTGAACCTTATGTTCTGAACCCCATAAACGCAAACCTAGCTTTCCATGATCAAGAGGATCAATCTGTGACCCTCGACCCCACTGTACCTATAGAAGGCATACTAGACATAAATCTAGATGAGTGGGTAGCCAAGAATCATGAGGTTGATCTGTTCAATCTCATAGACGAAGTCGGTTTGGGCGCTTATATGATTCGAGAACCTGATGCAGTTATTCCAAATCTGGTCAAAGAAGAAAAACAACAAATTGATCAACTTTGGAAGCTATTTTTTGATAGTTCTAGGAGTAAAATTGGTGCTGGTGGAGGAGTTGTTCTAATTTCACATGGAGATAGGTATTATTCAGCATTTAGATTTGCTTTCAGCTGTTATAACAATGTTGTTGAATATGAAGCATTAATACATGGCTTAGAATGGGCCAAAAAAAGGAAGATTAAGTGCTTGCAGGTGTTTGGCGATTCAAAATTAATAGCAAATCAAGTCAGAAATCTAAATTTAACAAAGAACGATTTGTTGAAATTGTAAAAACATCGTGTTTGGGACTTAATTGAGGAGTTTGATGCATTTAATCTGTAGTCAGTACCCAGACTTCAGAATAAGCAAGCTGATAAACTTGCTGCTCTAGGGTCACAGTTTGATATTCCGACTGAGATTCACAATGTGGAGATACAGTAGTACGTGAAGGTAGTTGTTAGACCTTCAGTACCTGATAATAATGTAAGTTGGTAGATTTTTGATAGTGATGAACAAATAGTTCATTTTCTGATGGAAGAAGCAGAGTTTTCTGTTGGAAATCAGAAAAAAAAATTGATCTATAATATGGTGATTAGATTGTGCAACTCAAGTCCAACAAGCTGCCAAAGGGTTTGGTGACTCTTCAATCCATCTTCAACATTGATGATCAGGTTCGAAGAGATAAATCAGGTATTACGGTGAAGCAGGAGCATTACGAGTCAATAGAGATATTCAAAGACAAGCTGCTTAAGCTTGGCAAAGTCTATACAAAGACAGAGCAACAAGCCTTTATCTTGCTTTGTCAAGAATTCAGTGACATTTTTTCCTTGCAATATGGTGATTTGAAGGGTTTCAACCCTGAGTTAGCTCAACATATAATTGAGCTCGAACCCAATGCAAAATCGGTAAGACAGAAGCAGAGGCCTCTGAATCTGAAGTTAGAACAACTAATGAAAACATAATTAAACAAGTTGATCGAAGGTAGTATAATATTTCCAATCAAGCACACTTCGTGGGTGTCAAATTTGGTGCCTGTCAGAAAGAAAAGCAGAGAGATAAGGTTGTGCATTGATTTCTGTGATCTAAACAGAGCTTCACTCAAAGATCACTACCCGCTACCTTCAATGGAGCAAATATTGCAGGTTGTTTCAGGATCAGAAAAGTTTTCATTGCTAGATGGGTATTCAGGTTACAACCAAATCTTGGTTAAGGAGGAAGATCAGTATAAGACAGCCTTTACCACTAAGTGGGGTACTATGGCTTACAGAAAGATGTTGTTTGGACTGTCAAATGCAGGAGCCACCTTTTAGAGAGCAATGGGCATGGCTCTCCAAGGTTTGATTAATAAATTTTTTCTTGTTTACCTGGATGATATTACTATTTTTTCACGTAATGTTAATGATCATTTCAGTCATCTTAGATAGATATTCGAGAGGTGTAGAGAATATGGAATCTCGTTGAATCCAAAGAAGAGTATTTTTGTTGTACACAAAGGTAAGCTTCTGGGTTACATTGTTTCACAAGATGGCATTTCTATTGACCTATAACGTATTGTAGCCATTCTAGATTTACCATTGCTCGCTCACAAAAAAGGTTTGCAGAGCTTCCTGGGCAGAATAAACTTTGTGAGGAGGTTTATTCCTAATGTTGCAACATTATTACAACCATTGATAGCCATGTTGAAGAAAAACATTCAATTCAGCTGGTTAAAAGAAGGTAAAAATAGTTTTGAGTAGATTAAAGAGGCACTTGCAGTAGCCCCTACTCTTATAAATCCTGATTTTGATAAAGATTTCATACTGTATGCATTTGGAGGAGTGGATACCATCTCCGCAATTCTCTGTCAGTAGAATAATGAAGGTATGGAGCAACCCATAGCTTTCTTCAGTCAAGTCTTGCATGATTATGAAACAAGATATTCATTCGTTGAGAAGCATGTACTTGCTGTAGTGAGAAGTCTGAAGAAATTCAGACATATGTTGTCTAATAATAAGATAAATCTGCTGGTAGTTCACCCAACAGTCAAGGAGTTTCTATTGAATAAAGACATTAATGATAAACAAATAGGCTGGATAACCAAAGTCATGGAGTATGACATCAGCATAAAGGTTACCAAGCTTGTTTGAGGTAAAGGACTGTGCGAACAGCTTGCAGAAAATGAGGAAAATAGTAGTGGAGAAGTTGCTACAGTTCTGAATAATGAAGATGAATCTGCTATTTCAGCTATTCCAGTTGATTGGATCCATCAGATGATCCATTACTTGCATACTAGAGATTGTCCAGAAGGTTTAGACAAGTCTAAACGGAGATATTATAGGTTACAAGCAATTCCTTATGCCAAAATTGATGGTGTTCTTTATAAGAAGGATTTCAATGGTGTTTTTCTCAGATGTATTTATCCAGATCAAACTGAAAGAATTCTTGAAGAATTCCATGATGGACTTGCTGGAGGTCATTTTGCACCTCGTACTACAACTTTGAAAATTATGAAGGCAGGCTATTATTGGCCAGATCTTTTCAAAGACGCACATACTTATGTCAGGAAATGTGCTAAATGTTCACTTTTTGCAGGAAAACAAAGGTTAGTAGCCCTACCCCTGAATCCAATTCAGGTTGAGCAGCCATTCAGAAAGTGGAGACTCGATTTTATCGGTCCAATCAATCCACCCTCAAGTGCTAGGCACAGATGGATTTTAATTTGCACAGACTACTTTATGAAGTGGACTGAAGCAATTGCATTAAGAGATGCAAATGAAACATCAGTTTTAAACTTCTATCAGGATATAGTTTCCAGGTTTGGTACACCTGATTCGATTATTTCTGATAATGCTTTAGCTTTTGTTGGCTTAAGAGTTTCAGATTGGTCAGTAAAGAATAATGTTTATCTAAACACTTCATCCAATTATTACCCTCAAGGTAATGGACAAGCTGAATCAACAAATAAGAATCTGATTAAGATCATTAAAAAGACAATTCAAGATAATCATAGGTCATGGCATGACAACCTCAAGTTAGCCTTGTGGGTTGATAGAGTTACACCAAAATGATCAACAGGATTTTCACCTTATGTTTTGCTTTATGGCAAAGAGGCCAAACTGCCTATCTTAATTGAATTTCCAACTTTGAGTTACATCAAAGAACTTGAGTTACTTGAGGAGTAGCCAATGCAAGTCAAGCTTGCTCAGTTAACAGAGTTGGAAGAAACCAGAAAAAAAGCCTACAAGAAGCTTCAGATTCATCATTCTCAAATGAAGAAGTCATTTGATAAGAAAGCAACAGCAAGGATCTTCAATGAGGGTGATTTAGTTTTCAAGTGGGATGAGCTCAAGAGCAGACCTGGTAAACATATGAAGTTTGACGCCATGTGGGATGGCCCATATGTTATTACAGAAAAGAAAGAACATAATGCATTTCAGCTTTCAAAGCTGGATGGTGAAGTACTACCAATCCCTGCTAATGGGATTCATTTGAAACAGTGTTATTAAGCTTCAGGCTTTCAGCTGTACATAGTAGAATAATTTTTAGTTTTGTAAAGCTTTCAATAAGTGTCTGCTGGCATGTTTCATTTCAGTTTTGTCATATTTTCAATAAGTGCAGTTGTTGCACCTGGTTTTTCAAATTTTGTCTTCAATAGAATTGTAGTAGTTTCTTTCAAGTTGTGTTCTTGAAGCTGAATAATAGTTTTCTAAGTTAAAACATAATATAACATGGACTTCATGCCCAATGGATATGCTAGTCTATTGTGTTTAGCAAGCAAACACTCCACAGAGGTCGCCAATTTGTTACCTATTTTTCACTCTGAGCTCAAACAGGTAGAGGTGGATGAAGTTCATCATTTATAGGTATAGAAAATTTTCATGTCTTGCTGATTAAATGTTCATTGATCATCATTGAGATCATCTTACATATGAATCATAGTTTTATTGTCCAAACATTTAAAACAGGAAATTGAGAAAATTTGCATAGTAATGCTTTTATTCATTTTGTAAATAATGTTGAATCCCACACAAGCCATGGAAGTAACTCTTTTTGGATTTTTACAATCAAATAAAGAATGCATAAGCAATGGTATGCTATACAATTGAAAATAACGAAAGCATAGGGTAGAAGATGATTCGTCATTTCCTAGAATGACGAATCATTGACAGTTGAGGTTTTCAGTTCTCACATCAGCTTTAACTCCATTTCCAATTTCAGCTCCAGTTCCAACTCCAAAAACATCTGCAGGAAAGATAAAAGATGACGTTAGAGGTGGTCTCTAAACAATGATGGATCAATCCTATCATATGCCTACGTTACTAACAGGAATATAAGATACAATAGATCAGGCATCCATTAGATGATTGCAAAAAAATCAAGAGGAAAAACGTAATTCAATGGAAGCTTTCAGCTTCCGTTATTTTTGCTAACATGTTTGTTTTAGTGTGCAGGATTTATAGGTTCATCATGTTCGAGATCATTTCATTAGATATGTGGAGTAAAACGGGCTCCCACAAGGGTTGAGCTCGGCATATCAAAGAGGATATATTCACAAGTTTCATACAAAGTTCATGAATGTTGATAACAGCCATTAAAAGCATCAATATTGCACTCATCTATTTCATGTTATATTCAGCTCTACTTTATTTTATTTTATTTTTACATTACATTTAAATAAAGTATGGATCCTCTTTGCATTGAAGAGAAACAGAGTATTCGAGCATTGGAATGCTTTCATAAACCATATCACCATACACGACAGATTTGCAATAATCCAATTCTCTACAAGTTCTTCAACAGAAAAGCAACAAATTATGACTTGGATAGCATTTAAGGGATAAGCTTTTACAAAATCTATAAGACGTGTAACTTAATAATAACATAAATTCAATGATCAAGTTACAGTTCATGCATCAATTACTATGAGAAGCAACAGATTTGAATAACCTTTCATTGAACATGATAAAATTTCATCTCATAAATGGTTCAAGCAAATGAAAGAGGGTAGTCCAACACTTATAGCAAGCATAGTCTTTTCAGCTGGTAGTTTTCAAGATATCATAGAAGATGATGTCTATCAAAGAAAACTGTGCTATGATCAACAGAAAAGGATGAATCTGGTTGTTGCTAACAAGGTTGAAAGAAGGTTTACATTTAGTGGTATTCACATGGATTTTATGGCAAATAATGATCACAGTTGTTACCAATCATTGACATGCTAACAGAAAATGCATGTTAAGTATAGTGGAAATCTTATTATGCAAAATGAAGCATCATCATTCAAGGAATAGGTATACATATTTCAAGTGCCATGAATGAGCAACAGCTATCGTAAAATGAATAGCAACATTGTTATAAGGCATGTTAGCCACATCAGAATCTGGAAAGAACAATTGATTACTTTTTAGTCAAGGCAGTGAGGTATGAGTTGATTAGCATTAGCAATAAATGGAGCATTTGTTTTTCAATGGTAGTCTTTATTTGTTCAGATACAAAGAAAGTAGTTTTCGCATGAATGAAACTCATTCGTAATCATCATGAGCAGCAATTATGAACAACAATATTCAGCAAATATGTTTAGAGCTACAACCAGTAAAATCAATAATAGATTTTTCATTGTATACAGCAAGGGATGTTTAGTAAAATATAATTTCTTTTCCTTATAGAGAACGATTTTTAAAGACGGCAAGAAAGAAATAAGGAGTTTCAGAAAAATCATCAATGTTCTCTTAAGATGTAGACAAGGAATACCCATATACAAAATAAAGATACCCATAATGAAATGTTACTGTGTTTACTTCGATCTTGCTCATAAATGTTTTTATAATGGTAAAGAAGCAGATTTCTTTTTACCCATGAAAGGTTTTTGTTTTCAAATGCAAAAAATCAACTAAATTGAAAGACCCATATGAGATTTTCATAAGCCACGGCCAGGTACAAAGTATGTTGCAGTTTTTGAGCCATATATGTAAAGATCTCTTGGTGCGTAGTCACAGAAAGAGGGCATTTTTTCCCTATTTTAGTTTCTTCTTAAATCATAGTGAAATTCTCAAAAGCAGCAAAGCCATGGTGGCTTTAAGGTTAAAAAAATCTCATAGTGGTGGCTAACATCGAAATACTCCATGGTGGCTTGAGAGAGATGGAAAGTATACAAGGAAGGAGCGTATCAAGCTTACCAGCACTGTTATTGTGTCCAATTTCAAATTTCTTTTGTGTTATTTCTTTGCCAGTATAAATCAAGCTCGGTTCTCAGCATGGCGGCCAAAATCAACAGAGACAGAGCACAGAGCACAGAGGAAGTAAAGATACAAAAATGTCAGTATATGGCCATGGCTGCGGCCAAGAAACCAAAGAATGGCGTCGAAATTAGAAAAGAAGTCCATTTTTCTATTAAAAAAAAAATATTTACCATGCTTCTCCTACAGGGTTTACATGTCAATCACTGGAAAAGAGTATAAAAACGTGGTTTGAGCTTCAAAACGGCTCTTAGAACTTCATAAAAAGCAAAGCATGATGAAACTTCGAGCCCCAGCATCAAGAAATTCTCAGGGAACCCTACTCATGGCGGCGCTTCCTCTCCAAGCAAAAAGTCAAATGCGAAAATAGAAATGATTAGGGTTCTCTTGTTTTAGGTTTTTTGTTTTCCTTCATCATTTCTTTTGAAATTGTGAATATTGACTTCTAAGTCAATTAAAAAGTCATGCAAATTTTGAAGGGAGTTGAGTTTAGTATCTTTGGAGATATATGTGTTTATCATATGATTTATGATATGAATAATATAAGAAGTGTGCAACCATACGAAAACATGGAGTTTTCTTTACTTATAATTGGTGGAAATTATATACCTTGAAATATTGATATCAGCTGAGAATATTGGCAGATTTTAAAATATGCATGGACTCATGTTTATAAAGTTAAAGTTCCATTTCAGATTAATTGAAATATTTTATGCTTTGCATTACATTTTGTAAAGTTGATAAATTAAATGATAAAATATAAATCATTTAATTTATTTAATTATCTCGGATGCAAGCATTAAAATATTAGGCGAAGTGGAGTTCTTATTCGAATGGGAGGATTGATACAAACGAAGTGGTTTTTTGCGTGCTTTAGCCCACTTTTCTAGGGATTTCAGTCTAGTTCAAGTTGCAGAACAATTACATGTTTTATGACTGCCAGTTCGAGATCGAGTTCACTCATTTTTGCATGAGTTTGAGCCACTTTTTCAGGGATTTTCACTTGTGCCCGGATTTCACCTTGGAATTGTCATCTTTTCACTTTCAGATCACTTTCAAATGCTTATTCATGCACTTTGAAGTGTGTTTATTGTATATATTGAAAAAGTTTATCTTTTTCAATTCTATTTCTTGTTTTTCAGCCTTTGCACTTTGCAAAGCGAATCATCTTGTAACTCAGCTTCTAGATTAATACAGTAGTGTTTTTTTACAGGTTCAAAGTGTGTAATTGCAGAAGATTCCTTTGAGTTTCAGTACTATAGAGTTTGCCTTCTAGATTTCAAGCATCATTTTTGTGAAGAATTTGATCGAAGAGTTACTGTGTTTTAGTTCTGAAACCTCTGATTTTCTCTGTCTTTTTCACATATCTGTATGCAATTTAGTTTAAGTTCACTAGTTATGCACTGTGCTTATAAATCGATTAATTAATTTTGTCGTGAAAACCTCATTTTCCCTCAATATTGCATTAAGATCAAAGCCTTTGTTTAAATCATTCAAGTGATTAAATTATTAAATCAGGTTGTGTAAATTAGAGTTTTGAGGAGATTATTGTGAGTCATAATTGCAAGTCATTATCATTTAGGTGCAATCACCTCTCGTAGTTTTTTAGGATTTCAATTCAAGCAAGCTTTCTATCTCTTTCCCAGCCAAGTTAGTTAGATTTTAGGAGGTTTTCATCAAGGAACTAGCCCTCTCTGGAGATTGATTCTCAAAATTAGGCAACCCATAGGCCTGAGAATCATTCCATGTTTCAACAGATTGTTGAATTTAACTATTCAAGTGCTTGGGTGCAATCTGATTGACTACAGAATCAATGACAGTTGCATTGATTCCTTGGACCTGATGGGAGGAGGAGATATCTCCCAAGTTCCTTGGGAGGATATCAAGAAAATATGCCAGAACTACTCTAGTGAAGCCTCAAAGAAAGGGAGAGCTTACCAATCTTCCATGGGTAAGTCATCTATCGGTGGAGTTTCAAGAATGGAGATTACTCATTTTTTGGCATACTTCAAGCAAGACATTATAAACAATCTAGCTACTCAGTTGAATACACTTCAAGCCAAGAAGAAACAAGAGGAGGTAGAGGCAATGTTGGTAGAGTATTGCCCCCATTGCAGACAAAAGAAGGACTATAGATGCAAGATGGTAACTAATATTGAAGGCAAGCATATTGCACCCAAGTTCAAACCAATTCAGTTTAAAGAAGATCAAGTCTACTATGTTGCACAAAGGAGGCCTTGGACTCCAAGACAAGGTGTGCCACCAGATCCACTCTCCTATGTTAGGCCATATTTCAATTCCCATTCATCTGGTAACCAATGGCAGCCCCCATATCCATCCAGCTATGGAGGATATCCACCACAACCTTGGGTTAACCCTCCAAATGCTTGGCCCAATCATCAAAACTCTTCACCCAGTGGTAGCAACCTTAGGGGAATTGGCAGCAATTTCAAGGGCATTTGCAACCACCTCCAATAAATTGGCAGTAAACAAATCAATGGAGGGGAGGACAACAATGGCCTACCCAGACAACTAGTTACATGCAACCACCTTCTCAACCCCAACAACCTGCTATAATGCCTCCACCTGCTAATTGAAGATCAAATGCACCTAAACCTACTTAGCTACCAGCTCAACCCACACCCAATCTGAATAAAAAACTATAGCAACACCTTGTATACTCTGTTGATTCAATTCAATTCTTTGCATATGTTGTGAGTGTAAGTGACATCCACTTGCATTCAAGAACTACTTTACCAGCTCCTTCCAAGCCCATTATCACTGAGCTTCCTGTGGAAGAGGAAGAGGAACCTTTGATTGATCCCATTCAGCCAAATGCACCTAAAAATATTGAACCAGTCCAAGTCAAGTAGACTGAACAAGAACCACCATTTCCTCATAGATTGGAAGTGTTGAAAAATGAGGTGTTTTCTTAGATTAATACTTTGTAAAACTTCAATATTGCTGTTATAAGTAAGTCTTTTTTTTGTTACATAAATTCTTTGTGGGTGATTATCTTGATTAATTCATTTTACTTTTGTAGAATGAAGAGATAAGTTGATAGAAGAAATAGATAGGATATCAGAAGGATCACACAAGATATACTGTGGAGAAACCCTTTCGGGAAAAAAATTCACCAAGAATTATTCTATTATTCAATCTCTGAATTACAATAGCTCCAATTCTTGCTTGAGAATGCTTCTTTTGTCTTTACCAATCTTCTTCACACCTGCAATAACAATTATGAAAACTATCTTCAACTTGAATGAGATATAGAGACAATATGTAACCTTGTAATCTCCAAATGGTGATAATTACAATACACAAGCTTAAGCCCTTGAAAAGGTATGCCATATTCCTTCAAGTTGAGTTATTCAGTAAAGACTAAAGCTTACAACATGTGTTTCATGCATTTAGGTGTCCCAAACTGAAGCTACAACTTCTCCTTCACTTCAGTGATAATTCCAAAGCTCTTCCTCAAAGTCAGCACCCTTAAGTAAAGCTACTTAACTGAACCTTTAGAAATACCTTATCATGCATGAGAGGTAAATCCAATAAAGCATCTTGGGTGCCCAAGCTGGCTTCAAGTGCTTTATAGTTAACTAAAACATTTACTCAACACCATTCCCAAAGAATGGTCATCCCTTGTCAACTGGAGGTAGTCCCTGTTATCTGTCATACAACTCAATGTTATTACCCATGCATTACAAGTTAACTGAAGCTAACTACATGCAACTCAAAATAACCAACATGCATGCAACTGAAGATAACTGAACTGAACTAAACTAAACTAAACTAAACTAAATTGATTCTGAACTGAACTGAACTGAACTGAACTGAACTAAACTGATCTGAATTGAACTTAACTTAACTTAACTAAACTTCAAGCATGCAAACATCAAATCCTAACTCCTAGGATCTTTACATGCATTCATAAGTGTTAACTGTTACTCCGTATAGTTAACTGGACACAAGGTGAGTTTCACCTTACCATGTGAGTGTCCCATGTGTCCCTATTATTTAGGAACTCACTATGGACACCTTCACATGCTTCTTACATTTAGAATTAATTACAAATGTCAATAATCATGATTATTTTATCAAATATTAATCTCATCTTAATCTTAGTGTTGTTGAACACATTCCAAGAATCTAGGAGATACATGAACTAATTAATGTTTAGGATTTGCAATTAAATGGCATCCTATTTCCAACATTTTGGAAGTTGCCAAGAAGAAGGAAGAAAAAGAGGACACAACATTTGACATCTTGGATCAGTTGAAGCATATATGTTTCCAGATACCTTTGTTTCAGGCCATAAAGGATGTATCAATATATGGCAAGGAAATCAAAGAAGCATGCCTCAAGAAGCTAGGTAGGAAGAAGAAAGATCCCACTACAGTTCATGTGGTGGGACAGCTAGGTAACATCATGCTTGGAAAAGTGACTATCCCTAAGTACAATGACCTGGGTAGTCCTTTGGTAGCAGTTGTTATAAATGAGATTTAAATAAAGAATGCTATCATTGATTTAGGGGCAACAATAAATGTAATGACTAAGGACATCCTGCAGCAACTAAACATTGCAAGCATGAGATCTACTCGTACTGTCCTGAAACTTACTAATAGTTCTATTGTTAAGCCTGATATTATAGTGGAGGACCTTGTGGTAATTCTAGACTCCTGGGAGTACCAGCAGACTTCATGATTCTTTCTCCTAAAGCTACACTAGGTGGGTTTCCCATTATTCTTGGAATGCCATGGTTGGCATCTGTAGATGCATATATTGGATGTCGGTCAAGTGACATGACCATTTCTGATGGGAAGAGTACCAAGAAGTTTTTCCTTTATCCTCCTACTCAATCATCCCATGATGAGGATAATCCCGTATGGCCACATGTTGGTGAAGATCCCTAAGAAGTTAATTTTGTGGCACAGCTTATGATGCTGGGTAGAAGCTCCTTCATGCAGCTTCAAGATGAAGATGAAGTATTGGATAACATCAACCAGAACCATTGTGAAGTGGAGGAAGCATCATATTCCCATTTTGCTACTCCAGTCAAGACACTTATGCCTGCTCTTTTTGCAGCCATTGTTCCTATAGATGTTATTCTTGCAACCACTCTTCCTATAGTCGCTCTTCCTATAGTTAGACTTCCTACAGCAACAAGTATGTCCCACACATTGCTGCCATATGAACTCAAGGTACCATGTGTTAATGAAGCAATTATGATAGAGTCAAGTACATAAGTACAAGTGTCAAAAGGAAAGTATTTGAATGTTAACAACAAATTGAGTGAAGAACAATTGTTATTGGAAAACTTATTGATGACCCACCATCATGCATTTGCATGGGACTATCATGAGATGAAGGGATTGGACCCTAAGATTTGCACTCACATAATTTACATCAGAGATGATTGCACCCCAGTGAGGCAACCACAAAGAATAATTAACCTTGCACTGAGAGAAATTGTAAAAGGAGAACTGCAGAAATTGCTAGATGAAAGATTTATCTACCCTATTTTAGATACCCAGTGCGTGTCTCCATTAGTGATTATGCCTAAAAAAGGAGGGAAATGGAGATTTTGTGTTGATTACAGGGAACTTAATGCTACCACCAAAAAGGGCCATTTTCCCTTACCTTTCATAAATCAAGTTTTGGACTCACTTGCAGGAAAGCAATACTTTTCTTTTCTAGATGGATTCAATAGCTACAACTAGATCCAAATTGCACCAGAGGACCAGGAAAAGACCACCTTTACCTATCCATGGGGGACCTATGCTTACTCGGTACTTCCATTCAGCTTATGCAATACACCTGCAACTTTTCACAGGGCAGTCATTAGCATATTTTAGACATTTCTCATGATTGCATGAAAATTTATATGGATGATTTCACCACCTATGGTGCTGATTTCAATGAAGCATTGAAGAATTTATTAGGAAAGTACTATAGAGATGTAAAGATCACAATCTCTTTAAATAGTGAAAAGTGCTTCATGATGATGCAGGAAGGTGTAATTCTTGGACACTACATCTCCCACAAAGGAATTCAAGTAGATCCTGCAAAGAATGAGGTGATCACAAATCTGGTCACACCTGCAAAACAGAAGGATGTTAGGAGTTTCTTGGGCCATGCAGGCTATTATAGGCAGTTCATCAAGGATTTTAGCAAAATAGCAACACCATTGTATACTCTTCTCACTAAAGATGTTGAATTCCAGTGGACTGAAGATTGTGACAAGGCATTTTCTGATTTGAAGGTAGCCTTGACTCATGCTCCTATGCTCAAAGGACTTATTTGGGAGCTTCATTTCCACATCCATACAAATGCATAAGATTATGCCATAGGATCAATCCTAGGACAGAAACCAGGAACTATTAAAAATGTCATTTATTTTGTCAGCAAAATTTTACAAGGAGTTGAATTCAGCTATACAGTGACAAAAAGAAATGTTGGCAATGATCTATGCCCTAAACAAATTCATACATTACATAATAGGTTACCAAATATTTGTGCACACTAATCATGCAGCCATTAGATATCTCATGAATAAACCCTTGATCATAGGTAGGCTAGCAAGATGGTTATTGTTGATGTAGGAGTTTGACATAACCATTGTGAATAAACCAAGGAAGGCCAATGTTGTTACAGATTTTCTTTCAAGACTGACTACATCAGGGGATAATCAAGTCATAGATGACTCTTTTCTTGATGATCATCTATTCTCCATTAGTGTACAAACAGCCTGGTATGTTGACATAGCTAATTATCTATTCACAAGTAGGGTTCCACCTCACTTCTCTCCAAAAGAGAGAAGGGAACTCATTAAAAAATATTTTTCATTCTCATGGATTGTTGGATGTTTGTTTTATACTGGACCGGACCATGTCATGAGGAGATGTGTGAGAGAAGATGAGACATATGATATTTTGCATGCATGCTACAACGAACCACGTGGAAGACATTTTGCAGCCAAGAGGACAACAATGAAGATTTTGAACATAGAATATTACTGGCCAACACTCCACAAGGATGTAGGAAGGTATACAAGAAAATGTAATAGATGCCAAAGAATGGGCAGACCAACTAGATCTGATGAGATGCCACTTTTCCCTCAGGTAGTAATCACTCCCTTTGACAAGTGGGAATTGGATTTTGTAGGACACATTGACCTCCATAAAATGGTAAGTCTTATATCTTGGTATGCACTGATTATGTAACTAAGTGGGTAGAAGTTAAGGCCATGAAAAATGCAAGAGATAACAAGGTTGCAAAAAAAATTTATGAGGAGATTTTCACAAGGTATGGAGTTCCAAGAGAGATAGTGACTGATCAAGGGGCTCAATTCACATCAACCCTTGTTGCAACACTAGTTAATGAGTACAACATAAGATGCATGAGGTCTACTCCTTATCACCCCCAGGCCAATGGCCAAGTTGAGGTGACCAACAGAGAAATTGAAGCTACTTTGACCAAAATAGTAGCTATCCACAAAAAGGATTGGAAAAATAGGTTACCAGCAGCTATTTGGGCCTACAAAACTACTTGGAAAACAACTATAGACTTCACTCCATTTGAGTTGTATGGAAAGATAGTCATGATGCCCATTGAATTTTAACATAAGACTCTTAGGACTGTAGTAGATTTGGGGATAGATATCTCTAAGGCACAAAGAGAAAGAATCATGTAGTTGAATGCTTTGGATGAGGTGAGGAGAGAAGCCTTGCATCACACTGAGGTAGTGCAGAATCAGAGGATCAAGGGGCATGAAAAATTCATCAAGGACAAGAAATTCTAGCCAGGTGACTGGGCATTGCTTTATGATTCCAGATATCAGGACAATGCTGGAAAATTACAGACAAGGTGGCTAGGACCATATTAGGTTGTTGAAGTATTCCCTAATGGTGTTTTTTGGCTCACTACTATTGACCCAGTTAGATTCAAGTTGCTTGTCAATGGTCATCACCTTAGATTGTATCACAAACCAACTTCCAAGGAGGAGTTCTTCTAATAATTCACTCAGCATACTGCACCCGAGCTTCCTGCAACTGAAGGAAGTGGACCTCGTGTCCCTCCTTCTGGCTAATTAAGGTATGTACTTATCATCATAAAGACTTCCACTTCTGTGGGATTCCATTTCTTCACCCATCCACCCATCTTCCCATCCATCTCCACCTTTCTCTCTCTTCCATAACATCACTTCATTCCACTCCACCTCATCCCACCTCATTTTCATTAATTGCTCAACTTATTTCCTAAAAAGGTGAATGGTACTTTCTCCACCATCTTTGCAACAAATACTCCACACATTCAAGTATGTGCACATTAATTGCTATATCTTAATTGTCTTTAGTGCATTCATTTAAATATTGTACGTTAATATGGGCATTCATTATAGCATGCAATTATTCCCTACCCCTGTCAAATCATCATTTCGCATGTGAGGACACATGCCCAAATTTAGGTTGGGGGGAGGAAAAAGATGTGAATACTTTTCCCACGTGTCAGTCCATGATGGTTTACGTCAACAAAAATTAAATTGAGTCAATTTGAAATCTGAGTGAGAGGACAACTCACATGTGTGAGGTGACACCAACTATCACCGCCATTTCTCTCCATCATAGCTTTCCTTTATTACTCCTTCCTTGCCATTATTAACCCTGTCATAATCTCAAGTTGCAAACAAAAGGTAAAAAGGGAAAATTTAGTCGACATTGGAATTGGAATTTGGAAAGCGTTGTAGAAAGGTGAATTTGGTTTTCATACAAGAATTGCAGGAAGGAAACCACAAAGTGATTGTTTGATTATAAGAAATGGGAGGGGTTAATTCGAAATGAACCCACGGTACACAATGTATTACTACAAGATGCACCCTACCCAATTGAATTCAAAAACTGTGGCTGGTTAGACTATTTCATGAAGCTGGATGGTTTTGATAAAGGCATTGCATTAGAATTCACCTAAACATTGTTTGAAGGGAAAGTCATGATAAAAGGGTTGGAAGTATTGGCTACCGAAGAAAAAATTGCAGAGGTTACGGGGTTGTTAGCTAATGGTGAAGATTACCCTACTTCCATAGACACCAGGTCAACTAGGGTCGAATTTATAGAACCAAGCAACCCTCCATTGAGCATGGATAAACAAGGTGCGAAGAGAATCTCTCTGCTTGAGCCATGGAAGCAGATAGTTGTTTATGTCATAAAATATATCACCTATGAAGGACGCAAGTCAAATCTACATTCCATGCATTTTAAACTCTTGAATCACATGAGGCATGGGAGGAGGATGAATGTGTCAAACATGAATGCAACCTTCTTTCAATCATGGCAGTCGAGACTCAGAAAGGTAGGGACAATTCCATTTCCCACCATTGTTTGATTAAGTTGTTAGTTGAGAATTCTCTACATGATGTATCGAAAATGACCTGGGAAGAATTCATAAAAATTGATCAAATTAGACCTAAGCATTTGCAACCTAGGGTTTTACCTCAACCTTGTAGGTCTAGCAAGAGATTGAGCACGACTGAAGCTACTCTTGGTGCTTCAACCTCTGGTGCAGGCCCTAGTACAATCCCTCCTACAGTAGAAGAAACCATAGAAATTAGCTCTTCTAGGATAGAGCACTCAAACAAAGAAAGTTCCTCCCCAGATTATGATGATGATGTTCCACTTGGCATCCTAATGAAAACTAGGGCACAAAAGAGAGAGGTAGAAATGAGAAAAAGAAAAGCTAAAAAGAAGTCGACGGAAAAAGAAGTACCAAGCTCCAAGAAGTGGAAGGCTGACACTATTCATCCTACAGCAAAAGAAAAACATGAGATCCCTCCTAGAAAATCAAGACTAGCTGGGCTAGCCTTTGGTATGCCTCCATAGGAAAGCCCTAAGTCTAGAGAAATATCACAAGGGAACAAAGAAGCTCCAATGGGGCAGGTGAATGTCGAGGAAGAGGATGTATTTAAGACGAAAACAAACATAACATTGGCAGATCTTGTTGATATTGTAGAACAAGTGGAGAATCAAGGGTATGAGGAAAATCAAGATTTCCTGCAGCAAGATATCCTACAACAACAACAAGAACAAAAACAATTAGTACTCTTGCAGCCAAAATTGACGGGTCAACTTGAATCCTTGCAATTAGTACTATATGGAGAGCAAGCATCAGTGCCAGGGAAAATGCTGGTAGGAATGCATAAATCCTCTAATTTTTCAATGCAAATGGTCGCTATGCATTTATGGAAAGAGATTTAAAGAAGAGAATAGGAATGGAAAGAAGAGAAACATAGGTTGAAAAAGGAAATTCAAAAGAAAGATGAGGAGATTGAAGACAAGGATGCAGAAATTTCCACCTTGAAGAAGAATGTGGATGATATGGCAGCCTTGGTACCACAAATTTTAGAGTGCAGGACCCCTCTAAGGGTCTATGCTCTGCACTTGAAGGAGAAATATATTTCTTTTAAGCTAGCCAGAATTGTCTTAGGTTTGAACCCTTCTATTGAGACTCATGTTGAATTTTTCAATGCTTATCGAATTGCTTTCCCTGAAATGAAGAATTTGTTATGTGAGTTTTAGTCGCATAATTATGTCGTGACTCAAGAACATGATTGGAATCCACTGTTGTATGTCAGAGATGTCCAATTAAGGCCATTCATGTCTTGGGTACAAAATGAGATCAGTTGGGGACAATAATATGGGTTTTATAAGCAACTGGAATCCAAAATCCCTCTACCCATCAGGGCTAAATCAAGGAATCCAAGGGACATTTACAGGGAATGGCACAAAATGCTTTTCAAACCTAGTTATGGTAATAGGATTATGCCTTGGAGAGATACCTCTCACAGAGATGGAACAACCTAACTGATGAGCTAAAATAGGTTGAGCCTCGTTCCATCTAGAACTATGTTGCAGCACTTAAGAGAATTGATAGATATATACAGATTGGAAGAACAAAGGGACGATTTTGGCTTCCCCTAAATTTTTAGCCACCCCTCCTGATGTGGCCCGTGCTAAGTTACAAGTTTTACAACTATGATATTGTTGTAGAGAGACAAAGATGGAGGAGATTGAACAGATTGGGAGGATTCTATTGGGACCTTGATTCACGCACAATAAACATTGATTTAGGACAGTTGTCAGTTGCAAATTTCAGAGCATTGACCAAGCCGAAGAACAACCCTTCCCCTGCTAGAGGACCAACAAAACCTTAGGTTGGGGGGAGTGATGAGCCTAGCTTATGGTCTAGTTTTTGGTAGAATTTATGATTTATTTGTTGAAGTTGTCATGGACCTTGATGTTAAGTGTTGATATTTTTATGATATTTCCTCAAAAATATAGACATTGGACCTAACCTTATTTTTGCAAATCTTTATTGACATTGGCATGTTATATGGACTATCTATATTAATTATGCATGTGGTTAATGAATTTTCTTTAAGGTAGTTATAGATATGTGATTATTGTGCATGCTAACATTGCCATGTAGATATAATTTGAGGATACTAAATTGAGAAAGGCACCGCCAGCTGGGCATGCACCATGACATCCAACAAGGGAATCATTCAAAGGTTAAAGGAGGTCAACGGTAGGAGATTCCCCATGCAAATCAAATGTAATCATCTTGTAATGGAATTTAATGTTGTTGAGCAATTATTGGCGTTACTATTGTGCTAAATCTGCGGCATGTCTGACCAGATTCCAGGCCCATGTAACCACCTCTCCATTTTCTCTACTTTCTCTAAATTGGCGTCCTTCCAGTTCATGGAGTTGACCGCCTTGCTTAGTTGGTAGTATAAATAAGGATTAGATGCTCCTTTTCAAGAGGTTGTGCGATCTAATATTATACGTACATTCTTAGTTTTTAGTGATACAGTTACACTGCTTTATTGTACTCATGTTTCTTGATGAATAAAATGAAGTTACTTCATTTTTTGTTTGCCTTTTTTTGTCCTTCAAGGATGCTTTTGCTAGGCTGCCCGACCTTGGATAAGTTCAAGCATCTGAGTTTTCGTTAGTAGTAGAGGATACTCATCCAAGGGGGGCCACTTGGTGAGCAATTTGTCCTTTAGCTTAGTTTAGCCTAGTTATTACTTTATGTTCAGTAACTAGTTAAGAATCTGGCGTTGACTATTCTTGCAGCCACTAGAATTCCATTACGTGACCGTTCTTGTAGCCAAAACACATATAGTAGTTTCATGTTTGTTGTTCAGATTTTCATTTTTGTCATGCATTTCAAGCTTAGTATGGTTGTTGGTTGATGTTCAACATTTATGTTATTCCTTTCCAAGCAATTTACTTTCAACATTGTGTCTTTCTTAGCTATAGAATGAAAATGGCTACTTTGAGTTCCTAGTGCACATATTATGCTGACCCATTTCAAGTTCACATCCCTGGGTTGACAAGTTAAATGCACCTTCATAATGATTGAATTAACTATTTAGGTTAGATGTTCAATCTCTGAATCATGGCTATAAAGGCCTAGTTGTTAAATTATTAGAGGAGACCAATAGTGACAATGTCTATGTGGGACTAATTGGCAATCCCATGCCAAAAAGAATTGTTACAATCTACTTTGACTAAAAAAGACAATGTCTAGTGATGCCTTAGTTGATTCAATTAAGGTTGTTTTCACAAATATACCCCAAGATTGTAACAAAAAACCAAGTAAAGAGCCAGAAAAGGGTGTCAAACCCCCTCCTTTCTATGTGTCATTGATTGTGGGGGACAAACTAGTACATAAATGTATGGTTGATAGTGGAGCCAATAGTTCGGTCATGCCAAAAAAGATTGCAGACCAATTAGAACTGAAATACCAGCCCTTTGAGAAAGGAGTATTCCAATTAGATGGGACAACAGTTAATATTGTGGGTGTTATTAAAGACTTGGGTCTCACATTACATACCTGCCCAAATTTTTCAATTTCCCAAGATGTCTTTGTCATTGGTTTACCTCCATTTTTTGCCCTGTGTTTATCAAGGGACTTCGCTACTAAAATAGGAGGTTATTTGTCCTCTGATAGGTCACATATGCTTTTTAGGACTAGGTATGGGACAAAAGTGACCATAAAATCAGAGTCACTTGCAAAGGATCACATTGAACCTTATGTACCAAGTGCAGTAAATGTTAATTGTGTTGTTTTTGAAGACAACGAGCTTGCTGCAACTCAAGAACTGTAAGCTGAAAGTATACCAAAGGTGTTGATAAATGAGTGAGCAACAAAAAATATTATGGATAATCCAAATGAATACATTCAAGAGACTAGTTTGGATGTTTATGTGTTGCATGAACTAGAAACAAAGATGCCAAATCTTGAAAAGAAGGCAAAACAACAGTTACCACAACAAGATGAGCTATGGAAAATGTACTTTGATGGCTCTAGAAGCAGAAATGGAGCTAGTGGAGGTACAATGTTGGTCTCTCCACAAGGTGATAAATATTATGTTGTTTTCATATTTTATTTCTCCTGTTCTAACAATACTGTCAAATATGAAGGTCTAATCCAGGGCTTGGAATGGGAAAGGAAAAGAGGAATAAGTTGCTTGCAAGTATTTGGGGATAGCGAACTTATTGTTAATCAGGTGAGAGGGTTAAATGTGAAAAAAAAATGATGCTTTGAAATCTTATAGGCACAGGGTATGGGATATGATAGATGATTTTGATGCCTTCATTCAATCCCTAAGAGTCAAAATAAGCACGCAAATAGATTGGTTGCAATTGGTGCTCAGTTTGACATACCCAATGAGATTAGAAAAGAAAAGGTACAACAATATGTTAAGTTAGTTGTTAGGCCCTCTATTCCTAACAATAATGTTCACTGGAAATTCTTTGAAAGTGATGTGCAAGTATTAAGTTTTTTGCTTGAGGAAGATCAATTTTCTTTTGTAAATCAAGAGAAACTTAAACTACAATATGAAGATCATATTATTTAGCTTAGGACAAATAAGCTACCCAGGGGTTTGGTTACATTAGAATCAATTTTCAGTATTGATGACAAGCTTAAAAGGAACAAAACCAACATCCAAATTAAAGAGGATCATTACGAAGAGCTAGAGATTTTTAAAGGTAAGCTTCTCAAGATAGGAAAAATCTGTTCACAATCAGATAGATAGGCTTTTGTTGCTTTATGTCAAGAGTTTCAGGATGTTTTTTCTTGGGATTATTCTAATTTGAAAGGATTTGATCCTAGAATTTCTCAGCATACAATAGAACTAGAACCCAACACAAAGCTTGTAAGACAAAAACAAAGGCCTTTAAACCAAAAATTGGAACCTCTTATGATTAAGGAGTTAACCAAGCTTATTGAAGGAGGTATTATATTTTTAATCAAACACACCTCCTGGGTTTCAAACCTAGTTCCGGTTAGAAAGAAAAATGGGGAAATTAGGCTTTGTGTGGATTTTAGAGATCTTAATAGGGCATCTTTGAAGGATCATTACCCGCTGCCCTCTATGGAGCAAATCCTTCAAGTTGTTGTTGGTTCAAAGAGATTTTCCTTGCTTGATGGATATTTTGGTTAGAACCAGGTATTGGTCAAGGAAGAGGACCAATACAAGACTACATTTACAACAAAATGGGGCACAATGGCCTATAAGAGAATGCCTTTTGGCCTGTCCAACACTGGAGCCACTTTTCAAAGGGCTATGGACATGGTGTTTCAAGGTTTAATTAACAAAATTGTGCTCATTTATCTAGATGATGTAATAGTATTCTCTAAAAATTTTGATGAACATCTACGACATTTAAAACAAGTGTTTGAAAGATGTAGGGAATATGGAATATCCCTTAATCCCAAAAAGAGTATCTTTTTTGTTCATGCAGGTAAGCTATTAGGACACATAGTGTCAAAATAGGGAATTACTATTGATCCTGAGAGAGTGAAAGCCATGTTAGAGCTACCTTTTCCCAATCACAAAAAGGGGCTGCAAAGCTTCCTTAGCAGAATTAATTTTCTAAGAAGATTTATCCCAAATACTGCAAACCTTTTAAGACCATTGACTGCTATGTTAAAGAAGAATGCAAGCTTTAGCTGGACTAGAGAAGCCAAACACAGCTTTGAAGCTGTTAAGGAGGCTTTAGCAACAACTCCTACACTGGTAAACCTAGATTTTTCAAAAGACTTCATTTTTTATGCTTTTGGCAGCTTAGGTTCTATTTTTGCAATGTTAGTAGAGCAGAATAATGAGGGCTTAGAGCATCCCATTGCATTTTTTAGCCAAGGATTGGCAGATTATGAATAGAGGTATTCATTTGTGGAGAAACATGTTCTAGTTGTAATCAGAAGTTTGAAAAAAATTAAACCTTTGATTTCCAACAATAAGATACATTTGATGGTTGCCCACCCAAGTGTGAAGGAGTTTTTGCTGAGCAAGGACCTGAATGAAAATAGGGCTAGATGGATCACAAAATTTATGGAATATGATATAGATATTAAGGTCACTAAACTTGTAAGAGGAAAGGGATTGTGTGAGCAGCTAGATGCAAGATCTAGAAATGAAGGAAAAACATAAGCAAAGGTTGTTTTAGTCACTGATGATCAAGATCAAAATGTTGCACCCGCATTGGGTGCAAGTTAGGTTCATGACATGACTCACTTTTTGTAGACTAGTGAGTGTCCACCAAGTTTAGACAAGGAAAATAGGAGATACTTTAGATTGCAGTTCATCCCTTATGTGTTGATTGACAATGTTTTATTCAAAAAAGATCTTAATGGTGTGTTGTTAAGATGTATTGATCAGGATCAGGTAGATAAAGTACTTCATGAGTTCCATGATGGAACTATAGGGGGTCATTTTTTCCCAATAACAACTACATGGAAAATAATGAGAGTTGGATACTATTGGCCAAGCATGTTTAAGGATGTCGATGCATGGGCCATAAAATGTGTAAAATGTGCAATTTTTGTAGGAAAACAAAGGTTGTCGGCATTACCTTTGCAGCCAATTCAAGTGGAAAAAACCTTCATGAGATGGGGCATTGATTTTATCAGACCCATAAACCCACCTTCTAGTGCAGGCCACAGATGGGTACTCACTGCTACCGATTATTTCACAAGGTGGATTGAGGCAGTGGCTTTAAAAGAAGCCAATGAAAATGTTGTTTTGAAATTTTATGATGATTTAGTAACTAGATTTGGGGTTCCTGAATCAATTATCTCAGATATGCCTTGGCATTTGTGGGATTCAGAGTGAGTGATTGGGCTATCAGGAATGGCATATACTTGAACACTTCATCAAACTATTACCCTTAAGGTAATGGTTTGGTTGAATCAACAAATAAGAACCTGATAAGAATCATTAAAAGAATAATGGAGGATAATCAGAGAGCTTGGAACACCAAGCTAAAATCTATTTTATGGGCAGATAGAATAATGCCCAAATGATCCATTAGGAATTCTCTGCATGTACATGGTAAGAAGGCCAGATTTGATTTGTTTGTAGAGTTGCCAGCTCTTGATATTATGCATCAGTTGGAAATGTTTGAAGAGCAAGACCCACTGGCAATTAGATATGCTCAGCTCATGGAGCTAGAGGAGACAAGAAACAAAGCTATGAAGTCTTTGGAGTATCATCAACTCCAAACTAAAAGAGTTTTTGATAGGAAGGAAACTCCCAGAGTATTTAGAGACGGTGATGTACACAAATGGGATGAATTGAAAAGAAGGCTAGGAAAGCACACTAAGTTTGATACCTTATGGAGTGTCTCGTCTGTCATCATAGAGTGCAAGGAGCAAAATGCATTCCAATTATCAAAGATGGATGGAGAGATTCTGCCTATCCCAGTCAATTGGATACACCACAAACATTGTTTTGATGTTTGAACTATATCACATTTGCTAGTTTAGGAGTTTTTTGCTTTCAATAAGTGTTGTTGCACCTTAGTTTAGTTGTTGTTTACAAATTCCCCAAGTGCTTTTAGCATAGTTAGGTAGTTTTCTTTCTGGAGTTTTGTTTTCAATAAGTTTCCAAGGTATTTTGAGTTGTTTCTGCTGAGTTACAACATTGAATAAAGTTGCTTTCAAATCTTTTTTGAGTTTCTAAGTGACCTCGTGCCTAGTGAATAGTCTAGGCAACTGGTCTTCATGTTTAGCAGACAAACATATAGCAAATGCCACCAAAAATGTTACCTAATTTCACTATTAGCTCAATTAGTTTGAGCTCTTTATTTTAAGACTAAAAGAAAAAGGTACATTTTTAATCTTTCCTACATTACATTCAAGTGCATAAGCATAAATCATAAAGATTACATTAATAGATTGTTGCATTTATACAAGTGCATGTAACATAGGAAAGATTTACACAAATATTTTCTAAAGAAGTAATATTTATTGATATTAAAAGTGCATATTGTCTCACACAAGCTGTGAGACTAACTTGTTCAATATGAATGGAGAGAAGCATATACATTGATAGATAAGAAAATAAAATGCACATGTAAAGAAAGAGGACAGTCATTGCCTGGATGACTAGTTTGGTGTGTGTTGCCTTGCTTTGTCTTCTACCTTGAGTTGCATTGTGTCCTCCTTAGCTTCATATTGCTCCTAGTTCATGCATTTGAGTCATAAAATGTTTTTAGAGCATTGAAGGTCTCTCACATTACATGTACAAGCACCCATGAACATATAAAATGATCCCCATACACATTAAACAAGCATGCAAAACACTGATTCCCAAGAAAATAAGGAGCATATCAAACACCTCTGTCATACGCATCTATCTTTCTAACTTGTTTGCTTTGTTTACAAATACAGGTAAAGTGATGTTGTTTTAATTCATCTGATTGCAACACGTGGGATAAATGTGGTTCCCACAAGGGTTGAGCCCAACATGCTGCCTTGTTGTGTTTTAAAGAGGTATTGAAAGATAGTCATCAAATGATTCATCTCTTTATGGTTCATTCAAACAATTTCGCATCATTTTTGATAGTGAGATATTTGTCACTGTCACAAGTCACATGTACTTGTTCTGAAAAAATCATAAAGAGTGTATGCAATCCTTTTCTGAAAGGACAGTTATCTCAAGTGCATAGACAACTGGGTGACCTGCTTGAAAGCAGACCTCCAGTGATAAGGGTTGGCTTCCCCTTTTTTGATGCCACCTAACTACTTTAAACTCTGAGATAAGGGTAAGAAATTGCATAAAATAAACCTAATACAGGAAGAAATTAAGGTGATACACCAAAAAACTAGACCTGCTAACAACCTTGCACACTCAAATCAATATTTCAAAGCCAACTCACACAACTTCCTTTCCAATACAGTTAACATCAATAATTTATAAAGAGGTCTCTAACAGTGTTTTCAAAAGGAAAAATAGACTTCACAATCAATAAAACCATTAAACAACATAGTTTATAACTTGTAAACATGCATTTTCTGTCAAATGAAAGCATGAAACATGGGACAAGTTTGTAAGGAAAATGAATTTTCAAAAAATAGACTAATCAACCATTAATGACACACCATAAAACATGAAGAAAGGAGGTAAAATAATCCAATCTATTAATTCAAAGTGCTTATTGTATAATAGGCCTGTCTGAGTTATAATGCAACTCCATGAAAAACAACTCCAAGAAAATGCAAGCTATCCTTTAGCTGGAAAAAGAAAGAACCCCCTAAAATGTTCAAAATGAACATACTTAACCAACACCCGCCAAAGCTCACACAAGTGCTTCTAGAAGAATCTCTTCGGATAAAATAGAAATGGCCCCAAAAGAACCCTCTAGAAGTCTCCAAAATGTCCTCTACATGGAGAAAAAACAAGCTAAGTCAATATCCATCCCAAAAGTGTGACAAAATACCTCCATCTAGCCTCCCCCTTCACCAAAATTAGTCCAAACAACATCTCACACTTCCCACACCTTTGCAAATCATCATGGTCCAATTACAACATTTGACCATATCCCTATCATGCAATATGTGTGTTTTATGAAAACACATGGCCTTTTAAAGCATAAATATAGTGATTTTGTTAAGTTATTTATAAAACACCACTTAGCAAATCACTTTATAATTAAGCTCAATTTAAAGGGCCCCACCATTTAAAATGTATTACATTTGCATTTGAAAATGATTTTCAAATCACTTATAGCTATTTTCAAAAACTGGCAACAAATGTAACATACAATGCCATAGCTAAAAGCCTTCAAAAGCTTCTAAGGCATTTGACTATACCATCCTACCTTACTCAACATTCTTGGACACACATGGTAAGATACGTGTTTACAAAGGCATTATAGTTTTCAACAACTTGGCCAATATGGCCGACCTCCAAATTCCTTGGAAAGCATATTCCAAGTTGCATTGCATTGGGCAAACACAAGGCATCACATAAGGGTCACATGTCAAACATTATTGTATTGCACACTCCATTGTTGTATGTTAAAAAAAACACCTAGCAATGATTGGAAGCAAGGGGAACAACCCTAAGGCATAAAATGCCTAGGTGATAACGTATGATATAAAGTGCAGACTTAGCAAAGTTTAAAAGTGGGAAAGTTTTTAAGGCATAAAATGCCTAAGGGGGAACACATGTTTCGTCCCCATCACATTTATCATGTGTTTGATTTTTTTTAAAGCAAGGGATAAAATCCCATCGAAATGTCAAAAAAATAAAAGGTCAAACCTTAATGATAATGCCCAAAATGATAAAAATCATCATCATTTGGTCTTCGCATGCTCTGGAGAATGTTGCTCTGCTACTATGAGGGTTTGGGAAACATAGGAAAAATGATGCTCCTACTGGTTTTTAGTCAATTCTTGACATTATTTGCATGAAAACAACATGGGAATGCAGGTAAATCTGTCTTCTTGAATTAAATTTGCATTTCATCACACTTTTGAGGCCGCTTTAGACTCACAGGCCGTGGCTATGAAGCATTTTGATGAACTTTTTATGACCATATGTGCCATTCATTCTCCTTATTTTCCATCTCACTTCTCAACAACCACCATGAGAAGTTAATGAAGCTTTTGAGGAAGTCTTTAATGGCAAAAAACTCTATACATTCTGGTGTTTGAGCTCGGGTAAGCTCCCAATCGACCTTCATTCACTGTTTTTGTTTTTGTGTGAGCAGGGAAAGATCAAATGGAAGCTTAAAATGTCCCTCATTTTGTTTTCCACCTTTGTAATATCACTTAGAAAAGCTTCATCATTGTAGATTTGGTGTATTTTCTGTTGTTTTATGGCCATAATAACTCATTGGTCATGGCTATGAATAGGAACAAGGTGTCATATTCATTGTTTTGCAAAACCCTTCTGTATTCTCATGATTTCCTTCTTGTTCTTCACAAATATTGATGAATTTTAATAACCCAGATGGGTTTCTGGAACATAGGAAAAGAAAGAGCCAAATGTGGCTCGACCCCCATTTTTAAACTAGGTCTTCTTGCATTTGTGATTTTCTATCTATTTCTACATTCGAAAAAAAACCCTTGCTTGGGTCTCCTGTATCATGCAAATTTGTTGAACTCTTCCACTATTTGCAAAAAAACCCAAATGGGTCACCTGATTTTCTTACAGAGCTTAGATTTTGAGCAGAATATAGAGGATTCTTTCAAGTTTATTTCATTTTCTTGTAAAAAATAGCAATGTTTCTCCATTTGATCAAAACCCCAAGTGGGTTTTTCATATTTGCAAGAAAAAGGCCACTCCTCACCGCGGCCTGCCATAATGCATAAATGGATTTTCATTTTTTTGTGATTCCTGTAAAAAACTTTTCATACTACCATTTTTTGTTATGTACTTCACTTCTATAGAATGCAAATTGAGAATAAAAACCCAAAATGGGTTTGGTCACTGTGAATAACCTACATTTCACTCAAAACCTCACATTCTATTGAAAACTTGAATTCCACCGGGATATACTGAATGGCATATAGGCACCATGAAAAGCACAATAACAATCCATTTTTGTCTCTTCTTAAGAACAAAGCACAAAATGATTGCTTCTTTTATGTATCATAATGAGGACACTCCCTTGTGTTGCTTATGTTGATTACACAAGTCTGATCCAAAACCTTTAGCTAAAAGATATCGAGTTCCATTTGACCCATGAAAAATAGTTTCAACAAAGATTGAAACAGGAAGATGATAAACCAAAGATTGGTGTTCCACCATCAAAGCTCCAATATCTATGTCTACAGAAGGAGGGAAGCAAGAATAAAAGCTTGTGAAACTCACCATTTCCCTTGAATGGATGCATCTAATGATGTTGCTCATGACAGTACAAAGTCTTAAACTTGGACATAGATGACCACCAATCCTTACCCATCACTATTACTTTCACGATGCCTCTTGCTTACTCTTCACGACCTTAAGAAAGGCATAGCTATTATGTTTCATTTATGATAGCCTGTAGGGCCCTCTTTTCCAATGAAAATTCGGTGATTGTTTCCATGCATTTCCCACATGTGAATGATGATTTACTTGCACTTTATACATACCGCATCCCTTACTTATCCCTTCTACAAGTTGTCGTCTTGTACTTCAATGATTGATAGAGGTTGAAAGCTGAAGCTTCTTTTTCTTACTTAAAATGCACAATACAATGGAATTCATTTTCATCATCATGCACTTTCTCACTTTTCCTTAGACAAGACTGTCATATACTTGCATTGCATATTGGTGTGTTGTAGCATGATGCCAGCATGCATTGTTGTTGTTCCTATTCATGAGAGTATTGCATTATTGTCTCCTTTTCCCTCTTAGGATTGCTCTTTAGCTTGTATGAGATCACATAGAGAGAATTTTGCTGGTGTAGTGTCACTGTCCTTTAATGATGCTTCAAAGTTGGAAGGTCACTGTCCATGTTTTGTCATGACTGTCCTTTATGATTCATAGTGCTTAACCACTGTCATACAACAAGACTGCCTTTATTTGCATGGTAGCAATTACTAAAGGGTTGTCGACTATCCATTTTCTCTTCATGGATGATCGAACCATGTATGCTTGACATGACTGTCCTTAATGACAAGACAACATTCTTTGTACTGTCTTCACATTCCTCTAACTGTACCCCCTCATGCAATCTTCTTAGGGCATATTTACTGTCTTATGGGGAAGTCATTATCATTGACACCAAACATAGGATTGTGTAAGTGGTGATTTCTTTATCATAGTAAGTGAACACACCATGCTCTCTTATGTAATGGATTGCTATTACTTTGGAGACTTGACCCTAGAGATTAGGGACTAATTTTTCGTTGATGGGCATCTTCAACATGGTATGTTGTCATTGCTCTTGATATTAGCTTGCTTTCACCACTGTGTTTGTTTCCTTCTTGCATCAAAATGGCGACCTCCATCAGGTAAGTGTATAATTGGAAACCATCATTAATGTTCATTAAAAGTTTTTAGGCCTAATACCCATATTCCATTGCTATAGGAGCACTGTGAAGGCTTAATACTCTTTGTTCTAAATGATGTTGTTGCTCCACAACTACTACCTCAGTATCATACTTACTTTGTTGATGCACTGCCCATTATTTATGCATCAAACTGTTGACTTACCCTGAAGCCCATTTGCTCCTACCAATGCACATGACTGTCCCATTAGAAGTGATCACATCATATGAGGGTTCCATTGTTGTCATAAACTTCTTATAATGACATATTCATGATATGCAAATATCTATTTCAACTAGAGTTGAATTTTCTTGAATGTCTTTGCATTTTGCCTTTCCTCAAACCATCATACATTGATTGTTAGCTAACAAACTTGTTTGTCTAATGTTTGGTTGAGAAGGCCTTGAATAAAGCCTTGTGCATCTTGAGCTTGTCTCTTGGCATTCTTTTCTTTGACATTGGTGTCATTCACTTATGCATGGGCAATTGGAGTTCTGTTGCCTTTCTTATTACCCCAAAATCCTTTGATCAGCATGTGTTGCCTCATTCATTATTGTTGTCCTAACCTTCATGGCTGTCTTGTAGCATACATTTATGATTATTGTCTTTATGTGCTTGTACCATGACATTGATTCAGCCATTGCTCTTGTTTTTGTTATGTGTAATAAATACACGTAGTTTCCTCATTGTGACTTTATTGGACAACCACCAGTCACATATGTGGGTGACCTAACAACTCACTTTCCTATGTGATATGTGACTGCCCCATAGGGTTATGGTGAGGGGTTTGACAACAACTTGAAGTCCTTCCTCATTGTTTAGAAGATGCATAATTGAACTTGATGCATCTAGGACACTTGATGCATCTCCAAAATAACTTCTTTTATAAAATGGATCAAGGGTCCACTTAAGAAGATTGAAAGACATATCAGCACAGTATGTTGCATCTTTTGAATCTAATAATGAAAGTTGATCAAATGGTGTGATTCCATATTGATAACATATAAATCTTTGATCAAGTTGCTCAATTACCTTTCCTTTCAAAGCATGTTGAGCTTTACCCTTGTGGGAGCCACATTTACCCCACATACTATATTTTCTGAATCAGAACAGTAACCAAACTTGTCCTAAATCTACACATGAAGCAAACAGTTAGAAAATAAATGCATATGTTGAATGTTTTGGTTTAATGAACTTATGGATCAGTTTATACATGCAGAGGTAGGTGTGTATGTAAGGATTGAATCATTCATTGCTTAGAGCCTCGCTCTAACATCATGTTTTCTTCATATGTAGGGTGAGGAGCAGTATGGAGCTGGGAGGGACACAAGTGGTTTAGGGCAACAACAACATGACAACGGGTGACTTGTAACCAGTCATTCACAGGCAATGACTGGTTCCATCCTTACATGCACATTCTCTTGTTTCATTCTACTTATTCATGTATGAGTTGTTTCATGTTTTCATTGAATAAGAGAGCTATTCCCTTGGATTGTGAGGGACATGCATCTTAATGATTATCAATAAAAGAAATTACATTTGAATACATGATTCTCTTTCTCGTTTGTTGTAATGCATCATTGAAATGACAAAATGTAATATGATTTACTTAACAATCACTCCTTCCTGCATATTGAAACTAGTAGCTTTATGGTTTATCTTTAAATTTTTAAACAACATGAAAAGAACAAACACTAGGTTACTTGATTTCAACTGAAAGCTAAAAATTAGGTAACAATACCATTGACTTTGTTATTTTTCCTTCTTGTTCTTGCAGTGTTGTGTAATTTTAAATGATTGATCAGGTTATATGTGAAGTATTTTTAGCTTCCCTGTGACTTTGTCTCATACTTTATACCTTCTCTGCAAAACTCTGTTCATGCAGGTTGCAATCTGTGTCTAAAACATGTATATTACTTCTCTAATTGTGAACTTGTTTTCCTTCTAGAGGTTCATGCATTGAGGCCTTCTGTGAAATATTTATGCAGGAGCATATAGAAACAAGTTGTATAAGTTTGTTTTTATGTCATTTGGTAGCTCAGTGTAAACAAAGTTGAGTTTCATAATCCTCTTCAATTTGGTGTATCACCATAGAATAGTTTTATTCTAGTTTTTATTTTAAGTTTTCTTTATCCCTTTTCCTCAGCAGAAAACCAGTAGTTTAGGTGATAACCATAGGAAGTAAGCCTTCTCTATAGGTTGACCTCTGTTTACAAGTCACCCACAACTTTATAGGTCTTCCCATGTTTCTTTGAATTGTTGAATTTCATATTCAACAAGGTGCAAATTTTAGTAGAAAACATTGACCAACCAAGGTTTCCTTAGGGTTAAGGGGTAGCCTAAAATATTTTATTTAGGTTTTAATGCCTTCAAGTTTGCAGGGTATTCCCATGAGTCCAATGTGATAACCAAGTCTTCTATAATTCCCTTTGGTTTTAACTATTGACCTATTTGCTAATTGTAACACAATAGGTTTATGTTAGAGCTCCATTAACTATAGTCGCTTCATGGTTTCCTTTACCATCACATTGATGGTTTCTCCAAGATTAATTAAGGTTCTTTTTATGAGAGTTTCATTGATTTGGACATCTACCACAGGGCTCCTAGGGTCTACGTATTTAGGGACAATTATGTTTCGTAACATGATATCTGCAAGTTATCCTATAACATGCATAGTCTGAAGGTCCTTTTAATTTTTGCTTGGATTCTTAAGGCATAGATCTCTCACTTTCTTTGTATATATTGGTACTTGTTTAATTGCTTGTATTAGGGGAATTTTTATGCAAACATTTATGAGTTGTCTTAATAGGTCAGATTTAGCTTTAGATTGATGCTTTTGTATAGTCAGTATTTCAGGGAATGGTGGTTTTAGACTTATGTTGGTTGGTTTAACCTAATTTTGTTCAGGTTACTTGGGTTGCTTGTCTATATTTTATGTGGAGATCCTCATCAATATACTTTGTGATGTGAGGAGATGAAGGCCTAGCTAGCATTTTTCCAGAAAGAAGGTGAACATCACTCACCTCAACCCCATAGGTAGGGTATTGGACGGTGTCATTAGTGTAATCCTATTGAATAGGCTTATTGTTGGGGTTAGGTGTAGGTTGTGCTAAAAATTGAGGTGCTCTTGGTTGTGATGGTGTAGCCATAATTGGATTTGGAATTATGGTTGTTGTGGTTGCAAAGGTTGTTGTAGCTACAGGTAGTTTGTGTTTTGGTTTTGCCATTGTTGACCTTTGCACCACTGTGATGGCCATTAGTTTTGTTGGATGGCCACTGGGGATTATAGTTTGGACCCTGATAATGTTATGGTGGCCACATCCCTTATTTTTGTTGAGTCCAATTAGAGGCTTGGGTCATTGGCCATGGTGGATTTTGTACATTAGTCCAAGGTAGAGATTTCCAATTTGAAAAATTTGAATTACTATCTGGAAATGGAATATTATAGGTTAAGGGATCTTGAGGCATACCTTTTATTGGCTTCCATGGCTTGCATTGAGCAATGCAAAACACTTGGCCTTGTACATCCTCAAAGGAATGAAACTCTATCTTCCCTTACTTTTCTTTAGAGATGCTAGCTAGCTTTTTACAATTGCAATTGATTCTCTTCTAGTGACAATGTGGACTAAATTTTGTTAGGGTTGCCTTTGTTTCTTCCTAATTCTTCTTGATATGGATGGTGTCCATTTGGGTAGCAAAGTGGCTAATGATGTCCTCCTTCATATTGGATATGAGATTGCTAAGTTCAACCCTTGAAACTCCAGTAGATGTCTTGGTGATAGAAGAGGTTTTGTCACCACTGGTTTTCTTGAAGAATGATCTGGAGTAGTTTTTGCACACCTTGCAAATCTCATCAAAAGTCAGTTGAGAGATATATCATACTTTAATGAGATTTAAAACATCCATACAATCTTCATGTACTCCTCTTAAAAATATCAATTTTAAGGATTAATCAAAAAGACTGTTTTGATGTGATTTCTTGAGACAAAACTAAAACCTCTGAACATAATCTTCCAATGACTCATCTTCTCTTTGTGACATCCTATTTAGATGTTATCCCTCTTTCTGTATGTGCCTCTTTAGTAATCGTTGTATTTATTCAGGAATTTTGTCTTCATTATCTCCATGTTGGGAACAACATTCCTTCCCAACCCCATGATCCAACAAAAAGCAACATATTTTAGTGTAGTTGGAAATAATTTTAGTTAGAAAGCATCTATGGTATAGTTGTAGCTTTGGCACAACACATCAAACTCAAAAAGAAAGGTTTTTGGATCCTTCATAACGAGTCCATAGAAAATGGGCAATGCTGAAGGAGGTATATTCTTTGTAGCAGTTGTTCTTTCTTGGCTAATTATCAAGAATTCAAACATCACATGCTCTCCTGGGTTATCCATAGCCTCTTCAACCATGATGTTAAAATGTATTATGGAAGTTTCCTTTGTAATTGGTTTCACTACCTATTTAAGGGATAATTCTTCTTCGTTGATTCCCTCAATTTGTTTGCTATGTGCACCAGTGTCTTCAAATGCTTCATGTACTAAGGGAAGAAACCTTCCCAGAGCATCTTTTTTCCTTTGCATGCAATGTTTTTGACTCATTTAATCAACAGTTCCTTCATATTGTTAGTAAATAGTTTTTAGTGGATGCCTAAATACCTAATTACCCTAATGCTGAAACAAAATTTGTTATCCTATGAAAACTTAGGAAGAATTTAAAACATACAAAAGAATCTTGAACTTATCACCATCCTCACAATGGCACCAAAAATTCCAAGCTTCCTCTACTGCCTAATTAACTTGGTGCTAATGGTTATACACATAGCTCAATAGACCTGATGATCCCTAAACTAAGTAATTCATCATTCATAGGAGGGCTACATTAAATCATCAACTAGGGGATCGTAAGCTTCAGATAGTGCTAGCAATGTATATTCTTTCATGGATTTTGGACATCCTACATTGACTGAGTATAGGAAAACAAAACACATACAAATGCATGAAAAGCTTCGAATCAAAATAAACTGTTACTTCTCAAAATATAGTAAAGGAATATAAATTACTACCTTTTTTATGGGTCCCTGATGCTTAATACTATAACTAGCTAACTGTTATACTACAGCATGTCCTGACTTAGTTAAACTTTGGAGGAAAAAAGTATCAATCTACATATTTTGATTCAATAATTGTAACACATTTATTCACAATCACATAAACTAGAAACTACCAATTAAGCTCACAATCCATATTCTAATATAATAATTTAAATTGAAGTGGTTCAACAGTACCTCAAGTGGCCCTTGCTTGAGTTTTTGCTTCCACAAGATCTTGTCAATCACTCACTCAACAAAACATATTATTAAATTAATTCTTCTTTATTGCATTCCAAGCATAGATTTGTTACACAAAATCTAGAAGTCAATCTTTTGTAAATATTATTCAATAATAAACATATGATCTTCTACCATTCTATCACTAGATCCCCTCCTCAACAAAGTATCCCACTATATAGGGTTTGCAAGGGAGTCCAATTATTTATGGACTAAAAACAAAATAAAGAATATATGTCAACTCTTCCTCAAGAATAGGAAGAGGAATGAGTCTCAAAACAGATAGTAATAACTACTAAAATAGGAGTATGAAAATAAAACAAGGACTCTATGCCCAACAAGTTTAACTATTTATAATAGAAAATGTGTTTAATAGAAGAGCTCTATTATAATTCACGTTCCTATTGAAAATAGACTTCTTCTCCTAGTTGTCTTATTGAAAGATACAATTATTCTGCAGTGATTCAAAAATTGATCATTAAATGATCACCTCCATCTTCTTTTGAACTTGGTCACGCTACAGTCTATTGAGTCCTTTGCAATGAACTGTAGTCCTTATGCTACGGGTTGGAAAGCCCATTATTGTAGGTTGACAGGTGTCTCATTGCAAATGTTAGTCTTATTTTCCAAAGTCATTCTCAATATTAACAACCATAATTTAAACATAAAATCCTACTAAACTTCATGGACATTCATAAATCATACACACACTTTAAAATAACATGTTTCCATCCCAAATGCTTAAAAATACTAAAAATTATATGAAAGGTCTTGGTAATATCTTAGAGTTTAGTATAAAGTAATGATAAAAAGTATGAAACAACAACAAGAAACTAGCTAATTCTACAACCCATTAGTTTTCCTCAATAAAACCCCCACTTTGGTTTTTCCACCTCCATGGACAATCAAATAGGATTGGAATGCATAAAAATAAAATGGATGTGTGATAGAAACAAACCTCATCATGGAGGAGAACCCCTATCATGATTAAAATATGATAGATGAGATCAAATAGATATGATAATCAACTAGATTGTTTAAATGATAAGCAAGAGAGCATTAGCAGTAGTTGTAGCCCCTCTCTTGGGATAATAGAAATGACAAGATCATAAGCAAGAGGAATCTTTGGTGCTGCAAGTATCTGAGAAATGAGAATATTTTGATAGAATTTTGTTTAAAAGAGAGAAGTAGAGATCTCAAAGTCCAAAATTCCTTCCCACTTATAAAAAATGAGAGAGAAAAGCAAGTTTTGTTCTTATACTAGGTGGGAATAACTATTACATTCATATTTAGGCATTGGGAAACACATCATAAATGGGTTATATAGAATACTCACTTGAATCTCATATTTTATTGGGACGTTTGTGCACCCCGTAGATGTCTATGTGTCATGCTCTTATCCAACCAATTTCCTTTATAATTCCAACCACATACTACTAATTCTTCATCATTGTCATCCATGAGATCGAAATCATGAAATACTGATTATGGATTTTATCATAAATGCACTGGGCGCCATGCGTAAGTGTGAAATTGGCATAGGGTACAATTTTTGGCATTATATTTTCCCCCCACTTTAGTGAGTTGATCGTTCAGATGGATCAACTACACTAAGGTAGCTAAAAATATGTAAAACATTAAATACAAGAAGTGCATTAATTTCCTTGAAAAAGGATATTGTAGAGGTCGCAAAGGTTGACACGAACACTACCTCTAGTACTCAACAAAAATCTACAACATTTGATGTAAAAATTTGAGTGCTATAAAATAAAAAAATATGTCAATTCCAAAAATGGAAGAAGCTACTTCAGTGAGAAGAATGCTATGAATATTTTAGTGAGTCAGAAGAAAAAGTTGATAAAGATGTGAATATATGTCCCCTTGTGTTTTTTCCCCCATCTAGGAGGGCAAAAATAGGAAGGTAGTTGAATCCAAACTGCCACAAAAAAATCAAAATTGGGTGAAATTTTGAATATATACACACAAGGTGGGCCTCAAAAGGGTCATTTTCACTATTCACAATGAGGATTTTTGCTTAGAGTTCTATAAAGCTTTAGTGAAAATGCCTTGCCAACAAGAGTTTAGGCCATCGCATGTAGAGGAGCTTCACATTTCCATGGAGAGTGACGAGCCCTTGGACAAGGTAGGCCAAAAAATATATTTTTTCTTTGATTTTATGCATTTAATTTTAGTAGGAAAATTTATATTAGTGTAGGCGTCCTTGGCGCACACCAATGTCCAGGACCCCGCGTGTTCACTCAAGGGATGGTTTTGTGCTAGTGTCCTCTTGGCACGTTGGCATCCCAAAGATGCACTATTTTTTAGGAGGGTGCACGTCCTTAGAGTTAGAATTGAAAATTTTATGAAGAATTCAAAGTTTGACATGTTTATAGTAGATAGAGATAAAAAAGGTGTAATATTTTGCATGAAAAAATTGCATTTTTGCAAGGTTTGCAAGAGGTTCGAGAGCATATCAGTGGTCTCATTTTATCACTCCTATGTGGTCATACATGAAACATCACAACACATGACCACAACTTGCGGCATCGAGTTGGTATCAGGTGGGTCTATGAGATGTTAGAGATGAGATTTCATCCACTAATGTTGATGGTATTGATGGAGATTTGGGACATTGATACCATATCATCTCATCTCCCTATAGGAGAGATGATGATCACTTTAATGGACATCTACTAGATCTTGTGTCTCCCTATTCAAGGGGAGAGGATATCATTGGATGATCCACATATAACATACGATGTCTGAGATGGTCAGTTGCATTGTATCGACTAGGTGATTCCTATAGACACCACGAAGCACATATACATGAGATGGTTGGGGTAGGGACAAGTGGTAGTATTGCTAGTACATTGCATCAAGATTATGATGGTGGCATTATGAGTCACTGTAGACGAACAAGGCTCCCACTTACATGTGGGCCTCATTCAGTATATCAAGGAAATAGAGGAGAGAAGGATTGTATTTACCTAGGTTCGGAGCATGTTAGCCCATTTATACCATAACCTCAGGTGATATGTCCATTATGATTACCATAGCTTGATGGCCTCTACTCTCCTTTAGGTGTGGGATTTCAATCATATTACCTATACTCGGCCAGTTAGTTTTCCCTAGCAGATCACAGGTGATCTACCTAGAGCCCATGCATACCCATTGGTGCAACCATAGAGATTTGGTGATTTTTATTGGAGATAGATCATGGATCAGTTGAGGTCAACAATGTTGTATGACAACCCTATTGGAGGATAGACTGATGACCCACTGATAGGACATAACTGCCACACATACAAAAGTGACTGATTCTTAGTGGGTCACCATGATAAGATTATTGTACCATATTACTAGAGACAAGCCATACGATAATTCAAATAGGTGCAAAAAATTCCCCAAGTGATGTTTCGACCTAAATCCGATCATTTAGGAGCCCTATCAGACCTAGGGACCTTCCCTATCCTACCATTGATGGTGTCACATAGAATGAGGAAGATAACAATGATGATGATGATCCACTTGCACTGGACATTGATGATGTAGGGGTTATGGATGGGTTCGACTGGTGGTGGGAGACATCAAGCCCTACTCCTATCTTTCCTAAGGATGTCATCGAAAGAGGCTGAGCTGCATAGGGATCTGATAGCGAGGAGAGCGAGCATGAGGAGACACAAGAGGTAGCAAAGGAGAGAATCAAGAGATGACAAAGGGTATCCTCCCTGACAAAAATCCCTATGGTCTCAATGCTTCCACCAATAGGTGATCAACTTAAGAGTCTACCACCACAAGAAGTACAAATGGGGGTACCTCTAGCTATAGCAAAAGGGACACCGAGGGCCTTGGGGAGTGAGGCTACACCAGTGGATCCTAACTAGCGAGTTGGTGACCCATATATGAGTTGGTTTATGATTTAGATATGCTTTCAATTTTATGATTATACAATAATTATCATGATGAGGTACTGATAGATATCCCCTTCTCTATGTTTCCATTTTTCACACAAGAGCAACTCAGCTTCTTTAGCCGAGCACTAGCAAAGATGGTACCAACAATACAAACTCAGGGTCCCATTCTAATCGGCTATAGCAAATGATCGAGAGGCAAATCTAGCTATTTGAGATTGTAGAATGACTCAAGATGACGTACAAGGATACCTGAGTGAAGATGTGGAGAGAGAGTGTAAGCTTAGCATGATGTCGGATCAAAGGGACCAAAGGGTGATAGAGCTTTGTACCATCCTTACAGAGCGATACCTAGTGGTGACGAGTGTAGAGAGTGTTGAGAAGGCATGCAACATCCTTTAGAGTGAGTTCGAGGATCTCAAGTGGGAGGATGAGGCTACAAAAATGAACACCTATGGACCTTGATCATCCTTAAGTGAAACAAGTCATGGATGATGTCACAAACAGTGAAGTAGAGAGAAGATACACTGCAGAAGTAGATTGCTACCAAAGGGAGCAAATTTTTGGGTTGAAAGGAGAGCTGAGGGGACTATGTACATCAATCTCTAGATCAGTCTCCTGATCTTAGTATCATTTATCAATTCGCCAGCCACCATGCCTAGATCTAGATCCACCAGCACCAGAGGGTTCTAAGACTTACACTCTAGGAGGATAGGGAAAATCTATATATGTTGTATAAACATTTTGATATAGATATTTGCAATGTATAACATATTTTATGTATAAATTCACATACATATTTACAAACGTCACATTTTGTTGTAGTGATGGTGACACGTGTACATTGAGACATTTACACACACACACATGTATATTTTGATTCAACTATGACTTGTGTTTTGATATATGCTTTTGAGTTCATGTATGTTATGGATGTATGTTGATGTATGATTAGATTAGATGCTATCATGATTTAATTAAACACATGTGACACATATGCTTAATTAAACACTATGATGATCTAATATAATATGATGACATAAATAGAAATAAAACATGCTAGTTAACAAATGAAACATGCTAGTTAATAAACAAACCATGCTCATTAATAAAGACATTACATATATATAAAGAAATGACTAATCTAATAATGATATAAATTGAGATTATTAACTGACAATGCATAGAATTCAAAATACACATATTCATAATTCCTATTTAAAGAAATTAACCATACATGTATAAATCATAACACAATGAACAAGGAATGTGTTGATGAAGGAATGCCATAACACACATGCTTGAACTCTCAAAAGAGTTGAATGTTGTATAGAGGACACAGTGTGAAATTCTATGCATAATATTGACTCAAGTGCATAGCATTGTCTGGTTCTTTTGATGGTATGCCATTTATGTGAGAAAGGCCATAGGCACCAAAACCGTAAACATAGGTGATTACATATGGACCTAACCAATTAGGACTAAATTTCCTCATTTGGTCGGGTGGCGCATTTAAGTTTCTCCAATTCTCATAAAGAATGAGATCACCAACGTTGAACATACAATAAATAAAATTTTGAATGTAATGCTTTGATAAAGATTTTTGATAAGCCTAGAGATGCTCAAGGGCCTTTAATTGATGCTCGTCAAGCAACTCAAGTTGGTTTAGACATTTGGCACAGTGAGTGTCATCATCAACCAACCCTCTAAGGGAAACTCGTAAAAAAAAAATTCCAACTCTAAAGGCATAATATCATCGACACCATACATGAGGTTGTGTGGAGTAGTGCTGGTAGTCATACAAACACTCATGTGGTAGGCCAACAATGCGTAAGTCAATTGAGTATGACAATATTTATTGTGCTTATTAATTATCTTGTGCAAGACTTGCTCAATGATTTTATTTGATGCTTCGGCTTGGCCATTGGACTAAGGATAATAAGGTGTAGAGAATCGATGTTGAATATAAAAGTTCTCCAAGAATTATTTCACCTCAAGGATATTGTGAACCACAATAGATGCATCAATACTGGGCATGTATTTATATGAACAAGTGAAGATATTAGGACAATGATGTAAGAGATTAGAATGCGATTTAGATTCTTTTGAAGAAAGGCATTTTTTCAATCTTAATTACCTTTTTAGAGGACTTTGGATCTATTGAAACATCAAAAGTATCTACCTCAAGGAGAGTATTATGGTCTCAGGATGTGGCATAGACATGTTTTCACCATTATAAGATAGAGAAGCTTTCTCATTGACATTCATAACAAAATCTCCAAAGTTTTCCCAAAAATTCAAGAGATACAAGAATCAATACTTATGACCTGATACGAAGGAAGATTAGAATAGACACCCAATAATTCCTTTAGAGCTTCTTTTGAAGAGAAAACATCTAGGGGGACTTCATTAGAGTTCACTTTACTCTCAATATATTCCAAATGAACTAGTTTAAGAGGAAGAAGCTCCATAAAAACCATGTTGGCATTCAACCATGGTCTTGCCTTAGATGTTGTGGGGTGGTATCTAAATCCAGTGTTAGAGTCATTTGGATCATCCTCTAAAGAGACTTTAATACCTTATTCATCACACCCACAACCTTTACCTCCATAACCAAATTTAGAATGAATATTGAATTCTGGTCCATAATGCGATTGCAACTCCTGAGAAGTAAGAGGACTAGTGTAAAGAGCATAGTTAGTATTATAGTTATTGCCTTGCTTTACGAAAGCATAATCATCCTTTTTAGTAGAAGCGAATGAGATTTTTAGAATATTTAAGTGGATTGGATCTACTTTATATTCCTCGATATAAAATTCGATGAAGTCCAAAGATCTCCAATTGTCACCCAAGCATGCATTTGATTTAGGAGAAGTAAGAGTATACTTAGGAATTTCTTCTTTAGGAAGGTCTTCTTTAGGGAGGTTCTTCTCAAGGGTATATTTTGCATGAGATACTATAGGAGTAGACATTGACATATTAGAAGATAATGAAGGAATGCAATTCTAAAAGGTAGGTGTAATCGAGGCATATCTAGCTGCTATCATTTGACATAAATGCATAGTATTGGGGTCAACCTTGATCGTAACTACCCGATTATTAACAACAAACTTAACATAACCATAAAGAGTAGAAGTGACGACTCCTAAAGCATGAATCCAAGGTCTACCCAAGAGGATATTATATGGTAAAGGTCCTAGTATAACATACACCAGGGTAGGAATGGTGATTGGTCCTATCTTTAAGGGCAAAATAAGTGTGCAAAGCTTTTCGACTAGTGTTATCAAAACCATGAATAAATAAGGAAGATGCATCAAGAGAACTTGAATCAACTTTTACTTTAGGCAATAGATCAAGACTACAAACATTGAGCATCAAATTGGTATCAATGAGAGTTCACCTAATGGTGACATTATTAATGTAATTTATAATTATCATCAATGAATCTGCTTGATTTTGTACTTCTAGAGGTGGGAGTTCATGTAGAAAATAATCTTAGGTGAATTTGGTCAAATAAGATCTATCAACACATTCACATCCGTTGGACTAGTAGAAGAAGGTAAAAGAATCTTTTGAAGAGATTCTTGAAGCATACCTTGATAAACCGATGTAGTATGAAGCAAAACACAAAGTGAGATCTTAGGGGGAGTAAGTCATAGTTGCTCAATAAGATCATACTCACTTTGTTGTTTGATTGGAGGTTTTGGCGCTCGAGGAAGATTTGGTTGAGAAGGTGGTAAAGAAGTAGGTTGATTAATTTTTTGTTTATTCCTTCTAGTATTATAAGTATGAGCCACTACACTATAGGAAGAAGCTTTAAATTATGTATACCTTGTGTAAAGATCCAGAGAATCATTATTAAATAGAACACCACAAATAGAATGGACTCTCTTTAGAGAAGGACTAGTTGGAGTCACATAATTGATTGGTCTCTTTGGCCTTTTAAGGGTGGAAAAGACTATGATCACATTTATGGGCTTATCATCTTGTAAGGAAGGAGATTCTAAGGGTGGAGTTCGAAGAACATGTCTGTGAATAAAAGGGGGTGCCTCTAGGAAATCATCTAGGGCATCCTCTAACATATCAAAATCCTGCTATGAGAAAACATCATCAAATGCATTAAAATGTTGAACAAAAAGATTTGACATGAGGGAGTTCAAGCCAGGTTCACCAAAATGTAGAGGGAATTTTCTACTATCGAGATGACAAGGCCTTAAGGAGCAAATTCCTCTCAACTACCTCAATTTACCCAATTCAAGTGAACTGGAAATAAATATGTTTTAAACCAAATTCTAAGTAATGTTTGACAATAAATATAATTGAAAAATCTCAAATAAATTACAAATATAGTATGATAAAAATATCTAGTCTATAGAAATGAAAAGTACTGAATATACAAAATGTGATACTAGTCGAGTGAAGTCTTAGCCTTGGACGCTAATGCTTCATGAGGAGGTCTGCGCACTCATTCTATCATCTGTATGGATAAAGTCCAGATAACCAAAATTTAGCCCTTTGTTTGTTGACCCTATTCAACACTTGCGATAACACACATATGAAAGGGAAATATGTTGTGCTCATCGAGTTATACACATGTTTAAATTCAATATAATGAGATATATATGCAAGAAGACATTTTTTGCTCAATGTGCTATCTATATACATGAAGAGATATCTCCACCTAAACAACCTACAACACACCAATGTTTTTTTTTTCTGATCCATAAGAGTCATTATATTTATTAATAATAAAAGGAAATAATTACATCAATCAGAGCCAGAAAACACTGCCCCTGCAACCAATATTCCCCAAATGCCAAGCTACAAAACATAACCCAAACTAATAGACCAGTGAAGATGAAAAACAAACTAATACTCGCAACCCTGCTACCACCACCAAACTTCACATAAAATGCCACCCACCGCCATACAAGAGAGCTAAAGACCCTGGCATAACAAAAACTAAACACCAAAAAACTTGATAAAGACTTGATACCACCCCAAACCTGCCTATCACATAAAACCATTAAGTTCTGCAAATTGCTCGAAATCTGCAATCCACTCGACGTTCTACATTGCCTTGAGGCTAAAAAATTTCTTCATGTAGTCCACGGCCACTGTGACAACCATATGATGCTTTAGAAGCGCCGACCCCTTCAAATTGAGAAGAAAGGGGTAGATTTTGACAACATAATTCAAATTTTTCACCGACACCCAATCATTAAGATGCAAAATCCTCTTCCCCTCAACCACCAATCTCAACACATCATCCACCCCCACCAACAATTCACCTTGGAAAAATTTCTCCAATAGCATTCTCGCCTCCACCTTCGGCACCCGGCTATCCAGAAGAGATGCCAAAAACCAAGAGGTGATGCTCGTGTTATCCCTGCCAAACTCACTCTTGCGCAAATGACCGAGCCCGAGAACCATCTTCATTGCCACCACCAACAAGGAATCTATATTATTCATATTCTTTTTGAGATGTTGGTCCAACACCTCTCAAAAAGACGTTTGGTGTGTTTTAGCTCCCAGCGAAATTGACGTGTCCGCTCCAAAGCACTCAGACCATCCATTGAAACCTTTATTATAAACCTTGAACGCCCTGTCATCACATACATCAAAATATGCCCAATTAAACCATGCTTGCAAACCAAACAAACTAGACAAGACCAACCAAGTTTCACATTGAAGTCTCCTTGCTTGACACCACATCATTTAATGAAAGCTCACGCTAGACTAGAAACCATTAATCAATGCTGTGCTCCATAAAAAATAAATGCAAATTTCTTCACACAAGGGAAGCCGTCCTTCCCCACAAAAGCCATATAAAGAAATAAATAAAAAGTCCCATCAACTGTAGCATGTGTAATAACAAACCGCCACCATATCGACACTTCATTCCTAGATTTGATAACATTTTTAAACAATGACACGTGCCCGTCCATCTAAGCAAAGGCCAACCTCAAAATCCTCCACTAAAAGACATCCACCAAACCACCGTGTCCAAACCTGGAGCCACCTAAGCAAGCTTGCCGATGCCTTCTGCCAACTCGGAGGGCCGCCCACCCAACCGCCCACCACAACACACCAATGTTTACTATCAAGGAATCTATGACATATTATAGGGGAGAGGGCTTGGTAGTTGCACACCTTAACTTTGCGCTCTTAAAATTCTTTGTGACAAATTTTAAATCACTCCAATTTTTTTACAACAAATTATTTGGTAAGACCCCTGCTTATAACTAAGGTTTCAAGTCCACATTATCAAATATGATGCTATATCAACATGCTTTTTGTTGAGGTGTTAAAAAAGGCCCCCCAAAAAGGTAGGTCAATAGTTGTGCACTAAGTAATGTTTCATTGGTGCGCTGGTGTGGCATCACATAATTCGTTGCTTTTTAGATCTAAGGAATACATTTCATAGTACTCATGATTAACAGTATCAACTTTAAAGTCACAACTACTAGTGTTATACTATTAAAAATATTGAGCATTAAATCAACAAATGCTATCACAACTATTAAAACATGCTCAACTATTGGATCCTCTCCTCTATATCATCACATCATTCCCTCTTCTCATCAATATTAAAGATGCCTAAATACGATATCTAAAATTTGTTTCCATGAGTACGAAAAAAAATTATTTAAAAAATGAAAGTAATCTCCTATTATTGAAAGACTTGATCCAAATCAAAATGTATGCTCTACTATACTATGACCTTGGCCCTCCTATTAACAAAATGACCCATGAATTGTAGATGAATATAGTTGCTACATTCCCTCTCTTTTTTGTGACTTAAAAAATCTATTAAAAAGTTTAAATTGTGCCTCCACTCATCTGGAACCTCGCTCTGTAATATTTTTGTTTGTTTAAAACCTTCTAATACCGGGAAAGCAATTCAGGGTTTCATCACATGCTCTACGACTGAGTGACCTCTGAAGCCTGTACACAGAGAACCCCACGACACAGCCAAGCTCCGGGCATTTAGAGTTTATTTAACGAAAGGGAATGATTACAAGGGCTTAGGGTTTTAGAAGAAAAATCAATAATGGCAGGCGAAGCAGACATGACGAGCTGGACGGATTTATTGAATAACTCCACCAAGCTTTTGCAACAAGCGGCTCCTTCTACGCAATTTCCTCCCATACAGGTTGATTTTTTTTTTGGTTTAAATAGAGAAATGAATACTTATATCTCTGTGTTTTTTGGACTTTGGGAGACATACATATGTAAATGTTTCATTAAACAAACAAGGAACATGATTTCGAGTTTTCTTTTTTCAAATATTAATTCTATACTGGAATTACTATATCAATTTGATTTTACTCTTTATAAATTTGAAAATCTAAGGAACACAATATTTGCTAGTCAATTTTTTAATTTTTTGATTATTACAGAGAAGTTTAGATCAACTGGAGGCTCTGTCGAATAAGTTGAAAGCTAGAACTTCGAGGCTTGAAGTGCCTAGCCACAACATTGCAGCAACAAGGTATGCCTCAGATTTTACCATTTTTCACCATATTGGAAATGTATCTTTCAAAATTTCCAATTTTCACCTTGTTGAACAAGGTTTCTCTCAACTTTTACCGTTTTTCACAGGGCCTTTTTTATTTGTTTGTAAATGAGGTTCTTCAGTGGACTTTGCAACCACTGTCCAGCAGATGGGCGTGCCAGGCATGTACATGCCAAGTCGAATTGAGCATGAATTACTTTGGTTGCAAATATACTAAGCTACCATTAAATGGCAACCCCATTAAAATGAAATACATTTTATTCTTTTGTCACTGTAGTTTTTATGATTTCCACAGGTCCTGATATTATTTTATGTGCTGTCGGGCCTGTGTTTATTTTCGCCTTTTCTTGGTTGGTACTGGACTGGATTATGGGACTGTGTTCTTGTTCTGTGGAGTGAGCTTGGATTGCATTCTTCAGGTTTAACCTTATGTCTGTGGGTGGAATTGGGCTCCTTGCATTGAGGAGTTCCAAACCAGGTCACTGGCCTTGGATTATGATTATTACTACTACACAATAGCAACAGCTCTGATACAATGGCCAACCAGAAACATATACAATAGACACAGGAAAAATAAATAGCATATTTAAAAATATATAAATTTAACATTCTAGATAGAAACTAGCAACAAAGTTTAGCTATTTACAGGTTAGAACAGGATTTGATCCGGTTCATGCTCATAGGTTTGTATCCACTACCTTCACATTCATGGTAAGAACGTCTGTATGTAATGTTCAATGGACCCTAACTAGGGAAATAATAGATTGGCGAGAAAATACAGTACAAATGTGATAGATACATCAGAAAGGTGAATTGTACATTTAAAGTTTATGAGAATATAATATTCTAGACATGTTTGCAACAGACGTATGTGGTTTACATGTTAAGCAGAATTTAAATCTAGGTTGTGTTCCTTGGAGTATCTTCATTACCATTACCTCCATGCACAAATTATCTTTAACCCATGGTAACAACTCACGTACTGAATTATTCATTATGGTGTCCTTCGAATAAGTAAAAACAGATGGTTGGAAAAATATGGAGAAAGTATGATAGACACAGAAAAAAAGTAAGTTATACATTTTATGCAATGTACCCAATTAAAATCATGTAATATTTTGTGCAACTTTATGATTTTTTGTATTTTTTTATTGAATTTTGAAAACCAAATCTATCTGGAAGAACAAATAAGATTGAAAACAATTGACTGGAAACACAGCAAACCCTCATTTGCTGGTACGACTCTTTATATGATAAATCTCATCAATTACAATTGCTGACATAAACCCTAGGTTACTCCAAGCACTCAGATTTGAATTAAAATAATCATGTTAGCATCATTCCACATCATACAGTCAATTTGGGAAACCTGAGAGATTTGATTTTATTTGCCTACTGAGCTGGAAATGATTACAATGCGTGAAACAATATTTTATTATAATTTTAGTCATGAAAGATCACTTACAAAATGCAGATCTGAACATGTCATGAAACCTTCCAATACTCGTTATGAACTGCTGTAGGTTGTGGCGGGGAATTTAGGACTGTGTCAGTATCAGAGATTTCAGGCAAAGTAATAGAAGCATTCAAAGAAATTTAACACATAAAATAATATCGTGCTTCTTCTCAATTTCATTCAAATACATAAAACATATTTATAGGATTTTCATATCCTATTATTTAGGAAACAATAATTTTAAATAGACTGAGTTGTTTTAACAACTCAACATATGACCATTAACAAAATAAGTATAACCTATTAAACAAACTATGTAACTAATAGTTCTAACAAATATGTGAACACTAACAATAGTTTTCCCAACATTCCCCCCCTCAGTGTGAACATGGTAAGAACTCACACTTCACCTGCAGTAAGCCCAACTCTCTTCAGGCTCATGATCTTGATTCAAAACGAAAGGCACCTCCCATCAACCTTTCATGGTTTTCGCACAGGTTTACCACAAACCTGGACATGAACATGAACCTGTTGAAATTTTATGATCAGATGTAAATGCACAGAAAAATAATTCAAAATCAGACAAAACAACACAGCAGGTACCCTGGGAAAACGCTCCTCTTGAGGGAGAAAAACCCAGCAACAAAGATCTCTCTTCTCTATATAAATGATGGCAACAATTCGCTTTACAATGAGGCCAATTACAAGGCCAATATTCAACACTATAACAATGAAGTGTGTTAGCAGCTAGCAGCATAGCTCACTGTTGGTGATACGAAGCAGTTACTTGTTTTCATCCTAGACCCCAGGACGTGAGAACAGGAACCCTGCCCGCAATACACTTGAAGTCTCAAGGAGATCCGTTACCTAGAGACCGCCTACGTACCCACAACCAATGTGATTCAAAGCTTGCGTAGTTCTGAAGCAGCTCACCTTGCCTCAGCTTGCCTTTATGCCCGGAATGTCTTCCCCAAGACTTCGACACTGCTCTATGTTCGCTCTATACTCTGAGAGATGTTCGCTCTTCACTGTGTGGTAAATTCGCGCTTAATCATTCCCACTTGAAGATACATCTGCACTTGATGATATTCGCCCTGACTGAGATTGCACTACACAGAATACGCACTTGAGTGAAGTTCGCACTGTGATGAAGTAGTTCGCACTGTTAATCTCACATACATAACCGAACTCTGCTAGCCACTTACAATGGGCGAGTCAAGGCGTATATATACAGGTTAGGGAGGTCGCACCTCCTCATCTCATGATGTCGGCCCAAGATAAAATGTTGTTTTCATGATACAAAGGAAGTCGGCCAGATATGTATTCATAAAGAATGTAAATTAGGTCGGCCTCAATAACTTATTAAAATGTCTCTTAATAAATGACCAATATGAATTCATATTCTCTCATGTCGGCCATAATGAATAACACAAGATAATAAATAGGTAAATTGAATAGCCAACGGCTATATTCAATTTAAGACTTTCTCAAAGAAAGTGAGCTGGAAGGATCAACCGACGCTGTTATAACATTAACAGAACCCACGAACTGTCCACCTCGTGTGGTTTTTTGGATCCTCCCACAAACCCTTTTAAGATCCATGTATTGCATTACACTATGCTATTGTTCATTACAATATTTTACACTAGGGGGTTACATAAGAACATCACCACACATAGCAATTATTGGAAACATAGAAAAATAGAAACACACACATAGAAAATGAAATGTCACCAGAGCTGATAAGCGGCCCCGTCGTTGGTGACTGACGAGAGGACGTTGATTGTCCTACTTCCTCCTTTGCCTCCTACCTCCAATCTTGAATTTATCTAAAGCACATATTCATCACTGGGACATGATAACTCTTCATCATTGGCATGGTTTTCCCAATCAGTTTCTTCAGCTAAGGAGGCATGATGATCCAGTTTATCATCTAGTAAATCTTGTGCCCTCTTCTTACAATTTAGAATTACATGTCCTGTTTCATTACAATAAAAGCATTTGATTTTTCCTTTTGAAGGACTAAACTTGGATTTGTATTTTCCTTTTCTTGCTTTGTTTTGTACATATAAAACTTCTTCAAATTCTGAATTTTCATTATTGTCAAGTAGAGTAGAAATTGTTAAATTTAGTGATCAGATTTAAATGCACAGAAATTAATTCAAAATCAGACACAATAACAAAGCAGATACCCTGGGAAAAACCCTCCTCTTGAGGGAGAAAAACCCAGCAACAATACATCACTTATATATTGATATGTAATTCAAGAATCTCCTTTACAAAGGCCGATATGAAGGCCAACAAGAGACACTACAAACTGATGTAGATACACAACAATAAGACTCAGCCTTACACAATTCTTCAACCTGCTCCTCTATAGAATTCGCTCTATGATTGTGACGACTTATGATGAATATGAATGCTAAACAAAGAGACAAGAATGGATATATATACATTATCAAGAGAAGGACGTGACCCTTCACCATCATGTCGGCCAACATAGGGAGATATCCCTTCATAGAGACGCATCCATAAAACATGATAAGTCAGCTTCCTCAAAATCGTATCTTGAAAATTGCACCTCCTCCTATCAAGGTCAGCCTTGATAATAAATGTGCCTCTTCATTAAGATTTGCTTGTCTTAACAAATAGATGTCTCTTAATAATTACGCCTCTTGGAGTATCAATAAATAAAATAGCCTGGGGCTATATTTGATTTATTACAAATAGGAGATCGCTGGAAGTAGAGACCGACGCTGTACATGAACATCAACACTCCCTCTCTGCTAGGGAGAATACTTCCAGCTGCACAAGACAAATCACCTCATTGTGATGTCTACCACTATGGCTACAACCATAAGTGAAAAGAAGAATATCACCTCATCGTGATATTAGATATCGCCTCAACACAATATCAACCATAATGGCTACAACCATACTATGGTGTGTACAAGTGTTCATCACTTGCGTGATGTTGTCACCTCAACATGACTTTCACCATGGCTCACCCAGAGGGTGAAACACAAGTACAAGATGTTGTCATGGAGTCACACACATGACATCCACCATGACTCTCTCAGAGGGTGGAAACAAGGGCTTTCACCTCAAATCTCAAGGAGAAATGCATTAACAAGGGATTTCACCTCGAACTTCTCTCATAGAGAAGAACTCATTAACAAGGGATTTCACCTCAAACTTCTCTCACAGAGAATAACTCATTAAATAGGCTCACTGATACTGAGACTCTTTCTCAGTTAAGGCTGGATTCTCCACCATATCAAGCTTATCTCGAAAGTACACAAACTTGATTCTGGAGAGAGGCTTGGTGAGAATGTCTGCCGTCTGCTCATCAGTGCTGATATACCTCAATTGTATAGCCTTTCGCAGTACCATATCTCTAATATAGTGGTACTTGATCTCAACATGCTTGGTTCTATCATGAAACACAGGATTGACAGAAAGTTTCACGCAACTCTGGTTATCACAATGAATGATGGTAGGCTCCATTGATTGTCCAAACAATCCTGCAAGGAGCTTACAAAGCCACATTACTTCCCGACCTACCATACAAGCTGCAATATACTCTACCTCTGCTGTACTCAATGCTACATATGACTGCTTCCTGCTGCACTAGGATATCATAGCAAAACCCAAACTGAAGCAACATCCAGAGGTGCTCTTCTGATCAGTGACACACCCTGCCCAATTAGAATCAGTATAGCCATGCAACTCCAAGTCTGCATATGAAGAGTATCTCAATCCATATCCAACTGTGCCACGCAAGTATCTCAGGATATGTTTAGCTGCAACGAGATGTATCTGTCTCGGTACATGAACTGACTAAGTGCACTCACAGCATAATAGATATCTAGTCTAGTGTTAACTAGATACATCAAGGACCCAATCAACTGTCTGTACATAGTAGGATCCACCAAGTCTGAACTAGTTGCAGCCTCCTTCAATTTGTGTAGGTTGGTCTCCATGGGTGTAGACATGGATTTACAATCCATCATACCAAACCTCTTAAGTATATCAATGGTGTACTTCCCTTGACTTAGAATCATCTCATCTGGTTTCTGCCAGACTTCTAAGCCAAGGAAGTAATGCATGAGCCCAAGGTCCTTCATCTCAAATTCAAAAGCCAACTCCTTCTTACATTCGAGAATCAGGTGATCTTCTCCAGTAAGAATCAAATCATCAACACATAAGACCAAAATTAATGCTTCACCATTAATTACCTTGAAGTATAGGTTTGAATCAACATCATTCTTTAAGAAACCCAAACTTGACAGGTAACGATCAATCCTTTCGTACAATGCACGAGGAGCTTGCTTAAGACCATACAAGGCCTTCATCAGCTTGCAAATATGAGACTCCTTCCCATGAACCTCAAATCCATCAGGTTGATCGATATAAACTTCTTCCTCAATCACACCATTCAGAAACGTTGTCTTCACATCCATCTGGTGAATCTTCCATCCTCTAGATGCAACAATAGCAATGATGGTTCTGACAAAAGTATAGCGAGCAATAGGAGCAAATGTTTCTTCGTAATCAACTCCCTCTTTCTGTGAAAAACCACGAGCCATGAATCTTGCCTTGTGCTTCTCAATGCTCCCATCTGCAACATGCTTGATTTTGAAGAGCCATTTCGAAGATACCACAAAATTGCCCTCGGGTCTAGGAACAATGTCCCAAACATCATTCTTGAGAATTGATTGGTACTCCTCTGCCATAGCATCTCTCCAAACCTGTTGACTAGATGCTTCCTCAACACAAGTAAGCCCGGATTCAATAATCTAACTCATTAAGACAACATAACTAGAGAACTTATGTGGCCTTTTACTTTTTTTGAATGTGCTTCTAGGAGCTACAAAACTTTCAGCCTCTTGCATAGTACGCTTGGCCCATAGAGGTCTTTTTCTCCCAATTACAATGTCGGTAGGCCCATCAGTAGGTTCCAAGGGTTCAACAGGATCAATATCTTCTTTCGGTTCTGAAGTCTCCCTCTGAATCTCAGGAGTATGGTCAACTTCCATATCCTGAGGTGACTCTTCATTATCGATCTCCATATGAGTGCCCCTGGATCTCCTGAATGCAACATCTTCCTCGAATGTGACATCCCTACTGATCTTGATCAACTTCTATCCAGGAATGTATATTCTGTAGGCTTTTGATGTCTCGCTATAGCCCACAAAAATTCCCTTCTTGCCAGAAGGCTCCAACTTTGTTTTCTTTTCCTTTGGAACATGAATGTAGACAGGGCATCCAAAGATCCTTAAATGACTAACCTCATGCTTCTTTCTTGTAAAGGCTTCTTCCGGAGTCATATTGTCTAGGATTTTGTGAGGACTTCTATTCTGTACATATACTGCAGTCCTAGAAGCTTCTGCCCATAAGAAGGTTTGCAAATCTTGGTCATGGATCATGGCTTTTGCTGCTTCCACGATCGTCCTATTCTTTCTTTCTGCAATACCATTCTGTTGAGGATTATAGGGGACACAAAACTCCTTCTTAATCCCTAATGCACAACCTTTGAAGAGTAGAAGTCCCAATCCCTTTCATGGAGTAGCTTGCATCATCTCCAATAATGACTTGTTCGGAAGACTCTTTCTCCACCAAGCTTGATAAGTGCTTCTTAAAACCCATGATGTGTCGAGAGGCACCACTGTCGATCAGCCAAGTGTTAGTGTCTGTAGGTACATTGCTTGACAATGCCGAGTAGAATAAATATTCACATGTATCCTTCTGCGCAGAAGCATCATCAACATCTGCAACGGTGGCTTGTTGCTTAGGTCTAGTTGGACAATGCTTAGCAAAGTGGCCAAACTTATCACACCTAAAGCATTGGATTTTGGACAAGTCTCTCTTTTTCTTGGAGGGGGGAGCACCATCATTTCCCTTATCTCGATTCCTCTTGAAGAATCCTTTCTTTCCATCTTTTCCTTTCTTTTTCAAAGTTTGGGAGGCGAGAACATGAATATCTTCATTAGATGAACTTTGACCAACGCCTCTAGCCACCAATCTTGACTCCTCTTGAATGCAATCGGCTCTTAAGCGATCAAACTTAGGAAGTTTGGATCTTGCACTGATTCCTTGAATGTAGGACTCCCATGATATTGGAAGACCGTTGAGAGCAAGCATTGTCAAATCTTTATCATTGACCACATGACCAATTGTAGAGAGTTGATCTCTCAATTCCGAAATCTTCATGAAATAGGCTGACTGTTTCTCTTTTCGCCATCTTCACATGGTGAAGTTGTTGCTTCAGCGCAAGTGCCCAACTTGTGTTGTTGATTTTGTACATCTCCTCCAATGTTTTGAACAAATCCCTTGCTGTCTTCAACTTGGAGACAATCGGAACAATATGGTCTTTGACAGAATCAACCAACAACTTCTTTGCCTTGATGTCTTTCTTCCTCCATTGCAACTTCTCTTCTTCCTCTTCTGGTTCGAGAACTTTGGTCTCCACAAACTCAGCCAAATCATTCTCTTCCAATGTGCAGATTCTAAACCTCCATGATGTATAGTTGGATGTTCCCTCGAGTCTATCCTCAATCTTCAAACCGTTCACCATTTTGACTAAGGTAGAGATAGACAACTAAATATCAAGAAGAGAATAGAGTATTGCTGTGAGGACAAATCTGATCACGATCTTCTCAAACTGGCTCTGATACCATGTTAAATTTAGTGATCAGATTTAAATGCACAAAAATTAATTCAAAATCAGACACAATACCACAGCAGATACCTTGGGGAAAACCCTCCTCTTGAGGGAGAAAAACCCAGCAACAATATATCACTTATATATTGATATGTAATTTAAGAATCTCCTTTACAAAGGCCGATATGAAGGCCAACAAGAGACACTACAAACTGATGTAGATACACAACAATAAGACTCAGCCTTACACAATTCTTCAACCTGCTCCTCTATAGAATTCGCTTTATGACTGTGACGACTTATGATGAATATGAATGCTAAACAAAGAGACAAGAATGGATATATATACATTATCAAGAGAAGGACGTGACCCTTCACCATCATGTCGGCCAACATAAGGAGATATCCCTTCATAGAGACGCATCCATAAAACATGATAAGTTGGCTTCCTCAAAATCGTATCTTGAAAATCGCACCTCCTCCTATCAAGGTCGGCCTTGATAATAAATGTGCCTCTTCATAAGATTTGCTTGTCTTAACAAATAGATATGTCTCTTAATAATTACGCCTCTTGGAGTATCAATAAATAAAATAGCCTGGGGCTATATTTGATTTATTATAAATAGGAGATCGCTGGAAGTAGAGACCGATGCTGTACATGAACATCAACAGAAATTACTCCTTCAAGGTTAATGTTTACCTTGCTTAATGTGAACACCATACTAGACATATGCTTAGGCAAACTATTCAACAGTATTGCTTTGGCATCATCATCCTTCACTTTTTCATTAATGCCAGCTAGCTGATTTAGGAGAGAATGAAACTTACTAATATGATCAGCCATGGTTGTACCTTTATCCATCTTCAATCCATATAATCTCTGCTTCAATGTTGTCTTGGCACTTTCCACTTTAGATCCGAAGAGCTTGTTCAATGACTCCCAAATCTCTTCTGCGGACTTTGCAAAATCCACATGATGTAAATATGCTTTTGATAAGTCGAGACCTATAGTTCGCAAAGCTTTCTAATTTTTGATATTCCACTTAGCAAGTTCATTTGCATCAGTTGGTGTCATTGAGCCCGGTTTGACAACATCCCAAAGATCCTTTTCTATCAAATGTAGCTGCATCTGTACCTGCCATGTATGAAAATCTCTACCATTGAATTTCTCGATGAAACTCAATTTATCCATGACTACTCTTTTAAACAAAGGTGTCGGTTCAACCGATAATGCACCTTTAACACTTTTACTAATTTAACTCAAACAATAAAACTCCTTAAACATATGGCAAAGTCATAATTACGTAATAAGATACATCCTATGGCGTGACACTCAAATTGTGGACTCTAATGGTAAATGGTTGAATGAACGAAACACTTAAAGCTTACACTAACCACACAGCTCCACACGCTTAATAGAACACACTATACCATCAAAACTCCTATGCACCAACAAGAAATTTGCGGCCTCTCTTGAATTGGCGGCCAAAATAGAAGAAAATAGAATCGGCTGCAGCACGTGTTAAGTGACCCCTCCGGATACAAATTCACAGACAGGCCCAAGATTTGTTGAATATGCCATAGATCTTGTTGAACAATGATGCAAGATTCTTTGACCAGCAAAATATTGTTATATCTTGGATCACCTCATTCAAATCTCCACGTTTCCCTTCATTACCCTTCTACTAAGGACTTCCAGTCACCAAGAAATATTCTCTGCCTCTCAAAGTTGAAGCGAAGCAAACCACTAGGCAAGAACAATATTGATGGAGATCCGCTGGATTATTTCAACACAGCTGTACAAGACGCACAACTTCTAAGATCATTTTATGTGCAAAACCAAGGAAACCAATGAGCAGCAAATTGCTTGTTGAGCACCCTAGCATCGAGTGTGGTTTTCTATGCAACCACTAGACAAAAGAGCCAAAACAAAATGACCTGATCTCCACTTTATGCACTAGCCTGAAGATTACTAAATTTGCTTCAAATCGCGCAAACTGAAGAATAGCGATATTCATTCCATTATACTAAATTGGGCGAGAGAAATTCCTTCGCTCTGATACCATATTAGAGATTTCAGGCAAAGTAATAGAAGCATTCAAAGAAATTTAACACATAAAATAATATCGTGCTTCTACTCAATTTCATTCAAATACATAAAACATATTTATAGGATTTTCATATCCTATTATTTAGGAAACAATATTCTTAAATAGACTGATTTTCATATGTTTTTAGGAAACAATATTCTTAAATAGACTGAGTTGTTTTAAAAACTCAACATATGACCATTAACCAAATAACCTATTTTACAAACTATGTAACTAATAATTCTAACAAATATGTGAACACTAACAATAGTTTTCCCAACAGTCAGCAGGTAAAATGGTGTAAAGAGTTGCTGCGCAGCAGCATATAATGTTGATACAGCTCCCCCAAGTCTGATTGAACCCTCCTTGATGCTGGTACACAATATAGAAACATGACAACTGGCTGCTATGGTGTCTAAAGGCTGTATGGCTGATGCAATTCAACCCACAAGTGTTGGTATCCCATTGATCTGGAATAAATGCTAGGAAAACAGTGACCAATGTGCATGCAAACCCTTGAAAAATAATTTCTGAATTTTTGTGCAGCTGGGCTACCTCCAAAAATAGTTCCAAAACTCTCCAATGATGTTAACCAACAGTTGATATGACTGTAACAACTCAGATCCAGCCCTTTATGATGCCCAAAAATTCACCAAAAATCTGAAACTCAATATATTGACCCTCAAAAATGTGTCGGTGATGAAAAGATGCTTTTTGCTTGCCAAAAACACTGTAATGATACAGTAGCAGCACTGTAGCAGATTGGAAAATGTCTTAAATCTTCAACAAGTCGGCACAATTGTGATCCCTAGATGAAATCACCGAAAATTGGAAACAAAGGTTTTTGCTTTTGATCCAATATACTAAATTCCAAGAGGGTTTTCGTCTTCTAGAATTTGAACACGCTTAGGGTTTTTGTCCTTGGATGTCCCCTAGATTGAACAACTGCTCAAATCTAAAAATAGTATGCAAATGATAGCTTGAATGATCTTCAAATGTGTAACATGCCCAATGTTCTACCTAGTAATTTTTCTATGTTTTACCCACAAGTGAATAGTTTATTCATCTAACTTTATGAGCAATAAATTTTTTCTTTTCTTTTCAATAATAAATGCATCGTTTGAAACAAACCTTTCCAAACTTTTCCATTGCATAATCAAAGAATCATTTCATCAATACAAGTATGATTTCATTTTTTATATATTCAAGATAATATTTCACATTTACAATTTCCATATAGATGGATACATTATTACCTACATAGCTACAACAAGCTGCCATGAACTAGAAATACAAACTGATACAGATGTCCCAGCATTGGTGCATATATTCTAGATGTCCCCTTTCCTTGGTGCATACCTTCTATTTGTCCCCAATACTGGCGTTTATATCTTCAATTCTTGAATTAGAAATACCAATGGTCCAGAATGTCCTCCCAAATCTTGGCCGCTAATTGCATGAGGAGAAGCATCACTCAAGCGCTTTTTTGCCAACCATGGACTTATTGTGGTCCCCCGCACATCTAAGATGGCCCTCCCTTCGACGAAGAGATTGGTTTGGTAACCTCATCCTTCGAATAGCCTTTCCTGAGCATAGTGATGTGTCCTACATATCTAGAGCTACCATAATGTCTACTTATTCATGTATGATTGCCTCAGCCTAGAATGTAAATTGGATCACACAGTGAATTGACAATGTAGACAATGGCTACCTACACTACTTTGGCCAAAGAGTCATCACCTAGTAACTTTGAGTGAGGTCATCTGTTCACCACATTTAATTGCTCGATTTGTATTAACCATTAGTATTCTATTCTAAGGTTATCCCCTTTCTGTGTATTCTCCTGTTGTGACCTTTTTTCACACATCGCCCCATTGCAAATGGGGACCCCCTAATTTTGGCTTTGCTTTTCGGTCGTTTTGTTGTTGTCTCTCTTTTCTACTGTCTGTCTTTTCGGGATGTGCCAGCCTTCGAACTTAAACGTGAAATTTGGCCAAGTCTGAGAATTAGGGTTTCCATCTTTCTGGTCAATTTGAAATCACATGAAATGAATAAATTGAAAACGGAGACTAACATTGCTGTCAGTATGCTTCTAGCAAGCTCTCAGCAAATTTTCATCAAATTCCGGGTACTTACTATTTTTAGTAAGTGCGCAATTACAAACATTTCCTCAACATTTTTGAAATTCCAATAGTCACACTGCATTCAGAGCACATCAGGCTGCTCTCTGGTAAAATTTGAGCTGAAATAGACAACTTGCTGTTTTGAGCAGTTCAGCTTCCGGAGCAGATTTCGGGGCTTAGATGCAGAGTTTTTCAACACATGTCTGGAGATTCCTTCTGGGTTTTCAGAGACCTTCGCGATGGTGTAGCATGCAAACGGAAATGACAACTCTCAGAGTCCAACCTTCAGAGGCTATTTTTAGGGTTTGCATGTTAGGGTTTCCTTTGCATGTCGGCATATTCCTTGTGGGTTTCTCGAGAGCTTCGCAGTGATGTGACATGCAAACAGAGATAATCACTCCTTCAGGAACTTGCTATTTTTAGCAGGTGCTTCCCGACAGCCGCCTCCCAGCACTTCAGAATCACGAGCTGATCGCTATGCAACAGAAACGAGAACAAACGGAGATCATTTGATATGCATGCAGAGCAAATTAGGGTTTCCAGCTTGGGGGCTTGAAAAGAGGGGCAAAAAGTCAGAATTTTCGAAAATCGGTGTAAACCACCACGATCAACATTCTTCAAGCTATCTGTTGGTAAAATTTGAAGTCAAATAGAGCACTTACTATTTATAGTAAGTCATTTTGGAAACAGGCTAAAAATAGCAAATCAGTTGCAGGCGCCGATGTCAGCAGGCAGGTCACGTGGTGAGGAGCACGTCATTCAAATTTCAAGTCAATCAGAGCAGTGGAGCTATCAGAAGCAAGCAATTACTATTTATAGCAAATCACCTTAAGAAGTGGGCTAAAAATAGCAAGCCGACTAAAAATAGCAGTGTCAACAGGGTAACAAGGTGGTGGGGATGCAATGTTTGAAATTTCAAATTGTTCTGAGCTTCAGAGATGCAAGAATTAGAGGACTTACTATAAATAGTAAGGCACAGAGAAGCTGGCAAAAATGAGGAAAAAGTGACTAAGTCTGGAACTTCATCCTGCAGCTACCTGAAAATGCGCCCTCAAGCACCAGATGCCAAAAAATTTTCTAACTCAAGTGTTTCATCCTGCAGCCATGGCAAAATGCGCCCTGCTTGATGAAGAAGCAAAGATATTCAAGAAAAAATTTCTAAGTATAAAGATCCACCTCCTAGGCCAAAATGCGCCCATGAAGCAGGAAGTCAAAGAAAGTCAACATTTTTCATCCTGCTGGCTAGCCAAAATGCGCCCAAGGGAAGTTGATGAAGGTTGAAAAATATTCTAAGGCAAAATTTTGTCCTCCTCACCCCTCAAAATGCGCCCATCCTTCAAGCATAGTAAAATGCGGCCACCTCTCAACAAGTCAAAGGAGTCAAAGAGTTTTATGCACCACACATAGCAAAATGCGCCCAAATGGGGCCATGTCAAGACAAAATAAGGAAGCTCAAGAGTCATCCTTCACACATGCCAAAATGCGCCCCTCACATGCAAGCAAAATGCTAAAAGTTGCTAAGTTAGAAACTCGTCCTCCTCCTATGCTGAAATGCGCCCAAAAGAGGCCATGTGGAGACAAAAGGGGGAAAGTCAACAAGTTAAAACAAGGTGGCGTTTGAAAAGTTCTCCATGCATGCTCAAGTGCGCCCAAGAGAAAGCATATGAAGACAAAATAGTTAAGGCGTTGGAAGATGCTTATCCTCCTCACATACTAAAATGCGCCCATCCACTCCAAGGGGTAAAATGTGCCCAAATAGAGATGAAGACAAGTGAAGGTTGCTGGGCGTTGTGCAAGATGGAATTATTCTAGTGTTGACTTTCCTCTCTAGCGTTTGAATGCGCCAAGTAAAGAGTGGATTTGAGTTGAAAAGTGGTTAAGTATAGGTGAGGCTGATAAAATGGCTAAGGCATGGAAGTGGATATCCCCTTCAAGTGTGAAATGTACCTGGGGTGGTAAGTGTGTAAAAAAAAATTGCTAAGGCATTGAAGTATGCTGGGCGTGGGAATTTAAGAGAAAATATCCTTCATGATAGGCTAAATGCGCCCAAGGTGACAAAGCATGCTAAGAGAAATTTCTCTAAGTGAGTTGAAAAAAAAAAAATTCCTCATAGGCAAGATGAAGGAAGTTGAATAAAATTTCTAAGGCAAAATTCAAAATGCAAAGTGATTCAAAATTTTTCTAAGGCACAAAATTTTCTTCCTTAAGAAAATACGCCTAGACTCTTAAGTGATGAAATTTCTTGGATACGAATGAATTTGCCGGAGATGAAGTTAGAAAGTGCCTGCTTCGCGAGGTTGATAAAGAATTTTCAAGTCAGGACAACACAAGATGTTCACGGGGATGAAGAAATGAAATAAATTGTTGAAAGTTATTTTTCCAAGGTGCAAAATTCAAGAAAATTAAATGAACCCGTTCGTTGTGCACCCATGAGTTTGACGCGTTCTGAAGGAAATTTTCTTCTGGGTATTGAAGATTATCAATGAGGAATGGATTTTAGGGTCTTCCACAGCTTGCCGAGGTTTTTGTGATAATGATTTCAAATGGGCACCAGGTTGATGAATTTTCCTAAAATTTGAGAAATTTTTCCAAGGTAGGGAAGAAAATGTGTTTTCAAGATAAAAATATGCCTTGGCGGACGAATTTGAAATTGAGTGCCTAGATAATTTTTGATCAAATTCCTGATGAAAGCATTTTTCTCGAGTCTGAGTAGGATGAAATATCAGAAGTGAAGTACGCCCAGGCAAAAGACAAGATGGGTTGAAAATTTGGCTAAGGCATGAAGAATTTGAACGCGAAGTTGGCTAAGGAAAAACGATGAGCCCTTGAAGATCAAAGCGTGAAAATCAGGTAAGTAAGGTGAATTTATATTATGAAGTGTTCTAATGCTCTTCTCCTTGCTTGTTTTGCAGGAGGAATGTCGAGACTAGGCGATGATGACTTGAGTGATGAAGAAAATAATTCAGGATGACATTTCAACCTCGAAGGAAGAAAGTTGCAAGAAAATGGCTAAGTGTTAAGACTTAGTATCACTCAAGTAACAAAGAATGGAAGCTCGAGCAAAGTTGAAGAACAACGTCAAGAAGAAGATCAAGAGCAGTTGAACTCCAAATTCTATCAAATTTTATTATCTGAGGAGGCAATCTTAGAGACTCTTTTACCCTCCTCCAAGCGATCAATAGAATTGGCTAAACGCGAACAACGGAGCAGTGTGAACGCATTTCAAGGCTGGAATCTTCTAGAAGATGGTGGCCATTAATTGCTCATTTATTGCCCCACTCTCCATTATGGCAGTTTTTAGGGCGAATCTTGTTTAGGGCTGAGGTGGCACAATCTGGGCCATCCAGTCGATTGTAATCTGAGCCGTCCGTTGGGCTTGGCCATCTATAAAAGGGGGAGTCCCCCTCATTTGTATCTCAGTAGAAATTAGACATTAGCTTAGAGTTAGACAGTAGACATAGAGTAGAGGGGCAACTTAGAAGTAGCTTAGTATAAATTGATAGTGTAGTTGAAGAAGAGGGAAAGCTTTCCCTTTGAAAACTTTGTAAGAAATTGCTGTGAACACTCTCTCAATAAAAGAGTTTTTCATTGATGGTGAATTTCGTCTTTGTTGTGAGTAGCTAGCAAGGTTTCTTCGTCCTTTCGATTCAAATGGTAGCGTAAAATAGTTCTAAGTAGTATAATTTTCATTCCATGCAAGTAGATGTTAGCTGTGGAATGTGGTGTTTGATCTAAGCAAGCTTTGCTTATCCACACCACTAGCGGGCTCACTGATGGTGTGTTCGCCTTGTGTGGTCAACTGGAAACGTTGTGGGACTAACTTCAATCATAGTTTGAATGATGGTATGTGTCGTTGTGATGGTATCTTCATGTCAAGTGGTGGTTTGAACATCTTTAGTCATCTCCCTTGAAGATTGCACCGACTTCGTGGAAGCTGTCCGATGCGAGGCAAAGCGAAGTTCGGTTGAAGTTTGCTGAAGTTGAGCTCCATATCCCACACTTAGAATAGATTTAAACTCTCCAAACCTTACACCATTTCAATTCAATACTTTCTGGTTAGAATAGGAAAGCCACGCTTCATAGACAAATCTTTCGAGCATTTGAATTCCTTTCTCCGTTGCTGAACAATTCCGTAAGTCCCCTTGAAATACCAGCGAATCACATCGAGCTAACTGAGCCTATTCGCATTGAAAGAACCTTGGAGTTGAACGCACGAACTCTCTCGCAATCTTAGCGTGCTGGATACTTTGATCAAGAGAGAATAGGGTAGCCGTTGGCGACTTTATTCTGTGTTGGTGCGGTCACGAAAAACACATCAACATATCCCAACCCTAGGAATAACCTTCCCATTAACTCATATCTAAATGACATTGCTACAAGTATCTGAAAGCAATACTATCTTACCAATTAACCATACAGATAAACATAACGTCATTACACTATATGACCCTACTTCAAAAGTACAATCTCAACAATAAAAGTCTCCATCCAAGGGTATATCTCAACAATAAATGACTCTCATCAAAAGTATAATCTCATCAAAAAATGACCTTAATCAAAAGTATAACCTTCAACAATAAATGACTTCTATCAAAGATAAAATCAACAATCAAGCGATCAATCCAATTATATAGGTTAATTCCAACCTATGTGCTTTAATCAATAATCAAGTAAACATCCCAACCAAGTAGGTTATTCTCAACCTAGGGTTTCATTCGAAAATAAAGTAACGATCAAGTGATCAATCAAGTATAGATTATCAATACGGTTTGCATGACGTCACCTCCTATCGACGACAATATGTCTGTCATACCATCATTACTGTTGTATTGCTAACCTCATTATTCATAAGGGTTTACCTAGCATTAAAGCTAACAAATTCAAGTTATCTCAAGACATTGAATGTATTCCACATTTTTCATTTCATTCTACATACATATAGTATAGACTAACTACGTATAGTTTGAATAGAAACAAAATCATATAAATTCCCATAAAGGGTATATATAGAACAACCCAAATAAAGAGGTTTTACCAAAACAAGATTCAATCAAGAACATGCAAGCTTACCCAAGCATTGTGTAAATCTGTCCTTTTTAAACAAGTTAATCAATAATAAATAACCTTTCGAACATAAAGAACAAGGGATTAGAAGTCAGCGTGCCTGTACAAAAGCTCCAATTGATATTCCTTCCTTTCTAGCTTTATCCCTCAAGCCCGCTTGCTACTTCCTCTAAGATCAACCCAATTCTCACTTCTAGCCTCTTACCAAAAATCTCAACAATACTAATGTAAAATAACAAGCAACTCATTATCTCTCAAGCTCTCAACTCACTTTGCATAGGAAATGCAGCAGAATAACAATGGAGTAATCAAAATGATAAGTGTAGCAATTGGTAGAATGAACAACTCTAATTATACTAAATTGTGAGCAACCAAAGGCTACAAACAAGTTAATATTTTTGCCACCTTTCTATCCTCATGCAATGACTCATCAAATTAACTTACAAGTTTGCAACACATAACAGTCCTCACCATTCAAGTGGTTGAGTCGACTGGTTTTAAGGGACATCAAGACTCTTTTACTGAGTCAAATGAACAGCAAGCTTCTAAGCAAGTTTCCTAAATTGAATTCCTTCTTATATTTCTGCCAAGTTTACATTGACTGAGTCTTATGGCTAAGATATTGCTTTTCCAGACTTATGCGCAGCAAACAGACTTCTTATGCATTCCATTTACTTCTGAATTGGCACCACATTTCATATACTGGTGCCCCTTGAAGATAGCGCGGGTAGACTATTTCTAAACTGCTTAAAACCGCATTTACTCCCTATTGCAACGTATATACAGCGGCATTTATTCCTACGTGCCTTATAGTCTTGTTGACTTGGGTCTATTGTTTGCTTTATGCACAGCCTTAAACTCAGCAATGCATTACATAAAGCAGCACTATCTTGTTACAAGCTTATGTATTGACTTAATGTGAGCCATTCCCATTCTCCTTGCAAGTGCCTAAGACTTTATCTCAAGCGCTTGACTCATGTGCTGGTTTTCACATGCTCTATTAACTTATGTGCTTTGAGCGCAGCCTTCCTCTATACCTATGCGCTGGCTTTAATACTTGATATCATGTGCTGGTCAAAGATACATATTCCTGGCTAGCTGCAGAACACAAAATGAGATTCAGCTATGCATACAATTGTTCCTCTCTTGTACAATCGATAAGATCCCTTTGTATTGTATTCATATGGAGCTAACTCATAAAATACATATTTTTTTTTCTATTTTTGATCAGCAGCATAAAATGTATATCTACCAATTTTGTTACTATAGTTACATTGCAATACTTTGGACCCACAGGGCCCATTTACTATATAACAGCTATATGGGAATAACATATAGCATGTGACAATGAACATACAGTTCAACATTCTTGAAGGACAAGGTCCTTGCAAATTAGAGATTGGCTTACCTTACATGTTTGTTGTTGTTACATCTCAAACCCTTCTTTATTTTATTATTTTCATTGTACTTAATTATTGTTATTAAACTTCTAACAATTTTCATTCAAGCATGGTGGGGTATCAGTTTGAGTTCATTGATATTCGTGAGGACAAGGGTGTACTATTTTGGTTGTTCTAGGGTTTGCATAATCTCATTCAATGCAGTTTAGGAAGAAATATTGGATAGATGATACTTGTTCCAGTTCAATTTTTCTTTTCCAACAATAGAAGGTTTCAGTCAAGTGCTGGGAACTTATGTGGAATCTTAATGGTCCAACTAGTGGTATGGAGCACTTTCGAGAGTTCTTTGGTTTGCTTGCTTAGTGTAGACTGGTGCCATATTTTTCTATTTTTCATACATGCTTTCCCAGTATTGATATACATTAGTTTTTTTGTTATAAAAACTTTTTTTTTGAACAAGCTTCTCTTTTGCTTTGAAATTAGTATATTGATGCAATCCATAACATGGATTATCCTGAGTGGATTTAACATAGCATGTAACTGAAGATTTTCTTACATTCAAAAAATGTGTTATATGTTAGGTACCAAGTGAAGTTCTTATTTGTTTTCTTGGGAATAATACTTGAATACAATTGTTAGTTTTTTTAGTGGAGTTAATTGGGACAAATTTCTAAGTTAGCTCAATATACAGACTTTTGGCTCGTGAAGGGATAAATGCAGAACAGCTTGCACGAGATTTGAAATCTTTTGAGTTAAGGGTATGTTTATATTTCTGTAACTATTTGTATTCTTTGATTCTAGCATTTTTTTGAGTTTTCATGCTCTTAAAATGATATTTTGTTTGTGGATGTTCATGGTATTCTTTTCCTCATCTCAGTTTCTTTAAGACATTCCTTACAATAAAATAGTACTACTAAAATGGTTGGTGTTTGAAATGTAGCTGGTCTATGCTTCTAGCCTTTTACTTGTCTAACCTTCTACTTTGTAAGAGTCAAAGTATGTAGGCGTGCTTTTGGTTTTGTAAAGATTAACCCCTATTAAAGGTTTTAATTTATTTGCAAACTTGAGCATGACTACAGAAAATTATAGAATCAATGTGAGGTGCACTTGCAATTGAAAATATGGATTGCACATTCAAATCCAAAACTATAAGAAATGCTACTCCAAATAATGGGAAAATATGACATATAGTTATATAATTATCTAAGCTATTGGTCTTGGTATGGGTTTAGGGGTTCGGTTTGTTGTTTGGTCAAAACATGGGCATTGGGTTTGTTCATACAAAAACTTATAAAAATAAGAAATATATACATATTTGCAAGCCTAAAATCAGAAATTTTAAAGGCATCAAATATTTTTGATGTACAAGAATATTTATAAGCTTTACACAATAGTAATAAAGTTAATATATGATATTCTAGTATAATAATAAGTTAATATTAATAATAATAAAATTTGCAAAATGAGATGTTTGGCTTTACATCTACAATTGCATTTGCTTAAATGTGTCCAAGTTCTTTTTAACAAATTCTTTTTGTGTGTATCCTGCAAGCATCACATTCCAAGAGACCACATGTTATTGAGGCATTTTGTCAAACAATTCACATGCTTTCTATATGATTCCACACTTGGTGTAGATATCTATTAGGGCATTAGCAAGTTCTAATATTTGATAAAAATCTACTATCAATTTTGCTTCAATAGATATCCATACCATAGTTCCCATAACTCAGGCTTGTCTCAAACTCAAGAGCTTAAAAAATGCTTAAATTTCTTAAAAAAAATATTTTTTTTATGCAAAATACAAGTAAAAAATGTATTAAATGAGTGTGGTGGGGGTCTAGGGGTAGTGCCTCTTGTAGGAGTTTGGGGGAAATGCCTCCAGTGAGGTTGAGGGGCAAAAACCCTCATAGGGGTTTGTGAAGATCACACAGCAAATACTGAGAGGTGGGGGTGCGCGGTGAATCAGGATTTGAGACTTTTTAAAAACTTTAAACCAGATTGATCATGTAAATCAGAAATCAGAATCAATACATAAAGAGCAACATAAACACCATGAAAAGATGAACACCAGGATTACGTGGAAAACCCTTTCGGGTAAAAAACCACGGCAAAATATTGCTTTTATTTATCTCCAAAGGGCACCAACCCAGATTACATTTAGTGAGCACCAATCCACTGAGAGCACCGACTCTCCTTCGAAGCACCAACTCCGAAAACGCTGAAGCACCAACTCCAATGGCTGAAGCACCAACTCCAAACTTCAAATACAAATCTGCAAAACACCAATTTCAAGCATTGCCTTCACGTGAATTGTGAGGCTCACATTCACATACACGCTGTCCAAATCAATTTCTGATTCACAACACATACACATCACTTATCACAACTCCAATATGCTCAGAAATTTTCACACGCTGAACTCGGAAAGAACATTCACCAATCCCTGATCTGCTCAACAAGAATACCAAGCTGCACCTCTTCATTCAATTCAAAACATAGAAAATGTATAGAGTTTTTTTTTTTAAAAAACAGCAGAACAATTCAAGAACTTACAGGAGAGGACGTCTTTTCCTCACAGGATAAAGACACCACACTTCAAAAATTCAAAAGCTGCTAATACACAGGAGATAATAGATGTCAGAAAATTAGCCGCTAACTGCTGTCATTGACAAATACATTTTTCAAATTGTCCCCTTAAGAAATATCTGAAACTGTCCAGATTAATAGCCGCACTGACATAATATTTTAGCTGAGTCTGAAGCCGTCAGAAGGGTTCTGTCAGATGAATTTTAAACTGCTGCTAAAAAAAATTTCTCACATGACTTTTAGAGAAAGCAATCAATATTTGCGACTTTCATATCTCTCCAAAATAATATCGCTTCAAAGTTTCAAACTCAAAATAAACTCCAGAAGGCACGTTATGAAAATGACAGGTCTCCACACACCCAAGCATATTGAAACAATTAAGTCTGAGATGACTGGAGTCGCCAAATATAATGAGCTGTTACCAAAAGAAGTCACCAGAAATTAAGCACACTCGGCAGACTTTTAGCACAGCTTCTTATTAAAAACTTGACTCTATTTCTGTAGCCATCTCACCTAGAAGAAGTTGCCTCATTGAAATAAATCCAAGTGTTAACATCTGCCAGAAAACACAAGAAATGTCCACCAAAAATAGCTCGAGTCAAGTCCACACAAAGGATACCACTCTTGTCTCAATACGTGAAGACAAAAAAACATTGACAGACTGACTCCAGTCACAATCCCCTCATCGTAAATTGCCACAAAGAATATTTTCAATAGAAATCAAACTGTTCCATAAGAGATATGTGAAGTTGTTAATGCCCTCCAATAAATAAAATTGCAGACATCCTGTAGCCATCGCCCAAACATTTCTGAAAGTGTCGCCTCAAAAAGTAATAGTAAAGAAGCGATTCAAATATAGACTACAGCAGGCCACATCTCTGCCATTCATTATGAAAGCTGTCGCCACATATAAGAAAATCGATGCTATGAAAAATGAAACCGTTGCTGGCTTGGGAGGCTGTAAATAAAAATTCATGTCTTTTAGCCGTCACAAAAAGAACTTGCTGAAGGTATTCAATTCTCAGCGATTTAATTTAGCTGCTCCAAAATATGACTTTGCCTCTGTCCTTAAAATCACAACTCCAAACTTTGTCTTATCTGCCATAGAAACCGTCGACACACATGGATAGGAAAATCGCAGGAGAATAAAGAAGACCACATCTCAAGCCAGTATTGCAACAGGAATATTCAAATACGATTTTCACATATACATTAATTTAGCTGCTTTGAGCAGAGCAAAATGTCTTCAAAAAAGATTTGGCCAGAAATAAAGTCTCATAAAAGTATCGCAGCAAGGGACTAGCTAGTATACATGATATCGATGCTAAAGATTCCATCTAGCACAGGGTTTTTGTATAGCACTTGAACACTTATTTTGAAAGATATCGCTCAGTCAAAACAAAACCTTCAAACCATTTTTTGATGGATATGCGATACTTATTTCTTAGCCGCCTTGAATAACATGTGAAGCCATTACTTTCAAAAAGAATATTGGCTGCCAAACTTTAATTTCATCCCCATTCATAAAGACACCTATCAACATGAAACCGCTTCATAAAAAGAATCGAACCGATATAATATTGCAAAGTTTTCTGTTGACAAAGTCAAACTTTTCAATGCTTACATGGCATAAAATAAACAAGGGGCTGACAAGTAGATTAGCAAGCAGCTTAACCAGTCAACCAGATAGCTGAAGCACATAGCCAAGCAGGTGAAGTAGATAGACACCTAGCTCAAACAGACACCTAGGCAGCTCAAGTAGGCAACCAAGGAGCTCAGGCTGCTCAACCAAACAAGTAGACACCTCAACCAAAAAGACAAGTAGCTCAAGAACTTAAACAAGCAGTTCAACCTTGACATCAATGACAAAAACACTCAACAGTTTGTGGGTAGCGACCCTTGTGGGGTTTGGGGGCAGCACCTTTGGTGCATTCCCTATTGCAATATAGGGCAGGGTTGAGGGGCAGAGCCCTTGCCACCAAGCACAAATGAAGGCTATCAAAACTACACAGACTATCGTCAAGAACATCATTTTATGTATATCCTACCTAAGTAATGAAAATAAATTATCTAGTAAACTTAAATAATAAGGTGAAATTAAATAATCACCAACACCCCTTATAAGTGCAACTTAGGAGAAATGTGAAGTATGAAACGAGTCTCTATAACTAGACCTAATTAGGTACCCATGTGCAATGGTAATGCCCCTCAAAGGATGAGGAGGGGAAAACCCGTAGAACAAAACTCCCCCAAGAGAGGATGAAGAGAGACCATGTAACCCCTCCTTCAAGTAGTCTTTTGTGCAAATGGTAGATGCTTGAAATAAAATGTTGAAGATAGTCCATGATCATCGAACAATGTTCCTTCCCTTGGGAAGAAACAAGCCCAAAAATGTATGCAAGATATCTTCCCATTTCTAAAAGGAATATGAGGGAAGAAAGATCAAGATGTATGATGTCTTTGAATCTTTGTTCAATTGTTTTCATGTCAGTGCTGAAAGGTGCCACAATCAAATTAGGAGTTCTATGCCTAATTGATGAAGGTGACAATCCTAAACTTTGTGGAAACAAATGTAGAACATGATCCTAAGACAAAAGAACCTTCTCCAAATGTTTTTCAAGGATCTCTAAGCCAATGCCAAATAGTGATGAATGATCATGTGGAGAAAGAACAAGAGGGTCTAAAGGTGTCCTCGTGACATTTGAAGAAAATAATGTGACTCCATAGGAGCTAACATCAAAGAGGAGAGGAATATCCTCAATAGTATCCTCCAAGTTTGCAAGATAGGACTCATAAAACAAACTTGCAACGTTTGTCAAATACTTGTATAAAGTAATAATATCTAGAATACAATGAAAAAAAATCTTATTGCATTAAATCACTAGAAGTCCCATCTAAAGCAACATTGAACTTTGAAGAAGCAAGAGAAAGAGGCGGATTATCAACATGTCTATAGAACCCCAATCATTAAAAGAACTTGAAAGTTCAAAATTCTTCAAATGACCATACTGTGCCTCCTCAAAATGGTTCATACTAGATGCTTGAGTGTGAATCGAAGGAACGTCAAAAGCAAAATGTGAGAAGGTGTATAATTTAAATTGCTCATTTGATTTCCCAACTGTGACAATCTATTTATTCGACAAATCTCAAATGATCACATAATTTGATGTGAACTCAACACTCTTCCTTGCCCCACTATATGTGATTTGATAGATAGAAAGGAGATTAATTAACAATGATGGTACATAAAGGCTATCATTGAAGAATCCCTCACCCATGTTGTAATAACACTTTGTGCCCTAGTTTTTGATGCTGGATTTATTTGTTTTGTGATTTGATGTTTTATGAGGGTTTTCTAATTTTTTTGTGTTTTTTGAAAATGCTTATAGCAAAATAAAATGCAAAACATAAAGGAAATACAAGCAACTATGAAATCAACTCCTCCAAACTATGTTTTATTGCTCAATATTCAAGAGAATAGTCTATTACAAGCATACCCGAAATAAATAGATGACATGCAGCTGTTGTTATTCACTTCCAGCCAAAAAAGCAACTCAATATTGGTTCGATTCTCCCTCTGCAGGCTGCCTTTTTGATAGCAGATGGTATAGAAACCCTTATCCACCAAGAATATGATGTAGTCTCACCCAAAGAGGGATTTTTTCTACAGCTGCTATTCAAACCCTTCAACAACCAATAAAATCTCCACCAGCACACCTATAGAAACACTATGTACCAAGTTGAGATGGCACAGCAGCAATAATTAACCTTCTTCAAGATATCTTTAATGCCCTTTAAAACCTGCAAGTAGATTAAATTTGAAAACCCTTTTGAAATCCCTTGAATACTGTAGCAGCATTGTAGCGGCACTATTCACGGGTACTGTAGCGATTTACTATTCATGGCTACTGTAGCATTTACTGTAGCGGGTACTGTAGCAGCCAACAATAAATAATTTCCACAATGCATTTGCAACGTCTTTTTAACCAGCAACCATATAGTCTTTAAATATTCAATAAATCTTCAACCCTAGATGAAATTCTTCACTTTAAAGCTCAAATAGAACACCTGGATGATGCCCTCAGAATGCCAAATTCAACAGGTATTACACTGCTTCAAATGGCTGCAAACACCGAAGAAGTATCGTTCTTCAATGGCATGAGGATTGAAAACCCTTGGCTTCCACTCTCAGACAAAAACTTCATCAACAACAATCACAATCCAATACCCCCAAAATAACTCCCAAATAAAATATATAGACCTTCATGAGAAATTCGAATTTCTCCAAAAAGGCAATTTAATAATATTAAAATATCATTTATTTGCATCTTTTAATATTTCCTTCGACTTGGGAGTTGGCGCTCAAAAATTAATTCATTTATTTGGCCCCCTTTTAATGACGTTTTGACCCTCAAGTTATAACATTAAAATATAACCTTTTAATTAATTAATGTTATTTGAGCCAAATAACATTAATAACTTCTTAAATTCATCATTTCTCAACACGCCATTTGAAACTGGGGACTCATCTGATAATTCTCCATCTGATCACATGCCTTACTATTTTTAGTAAGGATCCCATTCTGTCCCTGTCCGACTTACTATAAATAGTAAGTTGAGCCAACTGAGTCCTGGAAGCCTTGAATGAAAGCCAAAGTTGATCCACATTGAACACTGGAGTGATACCATCCTCAGAAGACCCCCTAATCCTCATCATTAGCCTACGAGGGTCATGATGATAGGCTAATCTACTGAATATGGATGTCTCACTTTGGAGTGGACGTTACACATGTTAATAGACCCTCTTCCACAAAAACATGATTATACGTGTTGTTACCCATCAAAATATTTGGTGTAGAATCTACAACAAGTGCTCAACCCTTTTGTTTTTCTAAAGAAGTTGGATCCTCTAACATAGTTGAAGGCAATTTGATTTTATTGTTCCGTTGAAAGTGTTTCAACTCATCACTTTGTTTTGAATAACATTGATGTTCATCATGTCCTCCTTAAGGCCCTTCCAAGCGAACACAAATGGGAGAGTATCTCCATGGATTTCATCATCGGATTACCCAAAGTGCAAGGCAAAGACTGCATCTATGTTGTAGTGGACTGATTGACTAAGTATGCTCATTTCTTTGCCATCTCTAGTTACTATAAAGCTCTGCAAGTTGTAGAACTATTCTTCAAGGAAGTTTTCTGGTTGCATGGGCTACCCAAGAACATTGTCAGCGACAGAGATAGCCGATTCCTTAGTACTTTTTGGAAGGAGTTATTCCATCTGCTAAGCACCAAGGTCACCCCTAGCACAAGCTATCATCCACAAATTGATGGGCAAACTAAAATTGTAAACAAGTGGCTAGAAGGATACTTGAGGAAATATGCCACCAGTCAATAGGCAGCTTGGATCAAATGGATGCATTTGGGAGAGTATTGCTACAACACAACTCATCACATGTCCATTGGCATGTCTACATTCAGAGCATTCTACGGATATGATGCATTAACCTTTGTAGAGTTAGTCCTCACAGACAGTAGAGTTCTGGCAGCGAGTGATTTGCTAAATCGAAGTCTAGATATTTCGAGAACTCTCAAGGATCATCTGCAAGTTGCCCAAAGTCAACAAAAGATGTATGCAGATAGGAAGCTCACAGTAAAATTGTTTGAGGTGGGACATATGGTATTTATAAGGTTGCAGCCCAATAAGCAGTCTTCTATCAAGAAAGGTGGAGCAGAGAAGCTCAAGCCTGAGTTCTATGGGCCATAGATAATAATTTGGAAGGTTGGAGAAGTTGCTTATGAGGTGGAGCTTCTGGCAAACAACAAAATCCACAATGTCTTCCATGTTTCATGTTTGGAGAAGGTTGTGGGATTGACTATATCTCTTGCTACTGAGTTACCGTCACTTGCTGATGAGGGGAAACTCATCCTTATCACTCAAAGAAGATTGTGCCATATAGCTATGCATACTCTACATTTTGCATCTTACTGTCACCTACAACTTGACCTATTGTGACAAAGATATATCAAGACTTGGAAACCATATTCATTAGGAACTCTTCTTTGCTTGTATGTAGAGTTGTTAGAAAGATCAACTCCCACAACAAGCAAAGTGGTTTACTAAGTAGTGGCTAGAAGACAAGGCTCTACACTTGCATTCCTAGCGAATGCAATTGGGACTATTGCTTGACAAGGAGGAGCGATCGATCCAAGAGGATTCACTGAATATGGTATCTACGACAACACCCTAGCCATCCTCTTGGCTTGCAACAATTGTGGGGCTCCTTCTCAGGTTTGTAGTACACTAGAGCAACTCCAAGATACTCTAGAGAAGACATAGATCCATTTCTACTCTCCAACAAATATCACACAAGCTAAATCAACTATGTAGCACATTTTGTAGAGGTACAAACAATCTTGCAGCAAACATGCCTCACTCAATTGACTTGCAATTTCTACCAGAGCTCTAGGAAGGTCTACTACACCTTCTGGCAAAACCACAATGACCAATTTGCAAGTAAGCTCACCGTATCATTTTGAAAGTGATTATGCAGTCTTTAGACAAAACTATTAGTTGGCACCCATGAGGTTTTCGACATGCCAAGTCACATGCCAGCTCATGACGGACATGCCAACAATTTGTTACACTGCAACCATTGGGGGATAGGAAACTAATAAATGAAATTGTTCCACTTCTCAAGGAGATAGTTCAACTTCCTTGTGGCTTTTGATCAGCACAACATGATTCAATTTAAACTGTTTATTCACAAGTTTGTAACAATGTTTAGACAGTCATGCAATAATGAATAGGCAGCAGATAAACAATCTTACACCTTTTTCAAATGTCTACCATGTACAAAACAGATATTTGAATAAATACATTCTCTATTTAGTTTCACATCTCTGTCTCTATTTGTATAATTCTGTTAAAAAGATTGTGTAAGCTACAACTTACCCAGATTCACATCTGGAAAGTTGTGCATTGGGATCATAACCATGGGCCCCAGATCATAAATGTTTCATCTGAAAAAATAAATTCATAAATAGATTTCAATAGAAAAATGCTTTGCCTGAAAATAACTTCTAGAAAGCTTATTATTAATACCTACTTTGCAATGTTGACTATCTCCTTTGGCAAGTCTAGTCCAACAACAATGGTTTCCTTATTCTCCTTGATTTGGAAACCTAGAAATCAAGCTTCTGATTTTGGATGCCTTAGGCAAGGAAAACATACTCATCTTGATTTGGCAATTTGAATTTGTTCCTTTTCTGCCTTGTGGACATACCTTGACATGTCAACCAATTTCTCTGTATTATCTTTGTCCAAGGTTTGTGGTTCCCAAGTTTCTCTCTCACAAGGTTGTGGAATCCTATCCTCATACACAAAAGAAGAGATTTTCTACTTTGTATCATACAATTTACTCTTTTGCTTCCTAATGGTTTTCACCATATCTTCAGGGAGTTGAATTATAAATTTGTATGTTTTAGCCCATTCAAAGGAATGATCCTTTGGATCCACTATGAACAAAATAGCAAGTTGTTGATGTAATTGCAGCTTCAGGCTTCATACTTCCTTATTTATATGTGATTATTCAATGTAAAGAGGCGCTTCATATGGCAACTTTGTAATTATCTTCTTGGCCGACCTTCCTTGTAAATTGTATTTATTAAATTGAAATTATGATGGCTGACCTTGCATGAAAAGGTGCAACCTCTCTCCTTCAAGTAGTATAAATACAAGATCATTCCACTCCATTTGGGTATCAATCAAGTTCGAGCATTTCTTCTCTTCCAAGTGCGAATTCTTCAAGGGAAGATCAATCAAGTGTAGATTGCGAATTATCAAGAGCAGATAGCGAATTTCTTAAGGGCAGATCTGAGTTACAAGGACGTGCTGATTACTTGTTATCATTGCATCTTGTGCAGGTGCTGCATATCGGCCTCATTGTAAAGAGACTTGTTGCCATTATTGATATATAATAGAGAGATATTTGTTGTTGGGTTTTTCCCCTCAAGAGGAGGGTTTTCCCAGGGTATCTGCTGTGTTCTTGTGTGAATTTGAAGTTAATTTTCTGTGCATTACATCTAATCATAAAACTAACATGGTATTAGAGCGAGTTTGAAGAAGATTGTGATCAGATTTTTTATAACAGCGATACTCTTTATTCTCCTCTTTGTTGTCTATCTCTATCTATTAGTCAAGATGGTGAATGGTCTTAAGATTGAGGATAGACTTGAGGGAGCATCAAATTACACATCATGGAGGTTCAAAATTATGCTCACCTTGGAAGAGAATGACTTGGCTGAGTTTGTGGAGACCAAAGTCCCCAAGCCTACGGAGGAGGAAGAGAAGGTCCAATGGAGGAAGAGAGACATCAAGGCGAAGAAGATGTTAGTTGATTCCGTAAAGGATCATATTGTTCTGATTGTCTCCAAGTTGAAGACAGCAAGAGATATGTTCAAAACTTTGGAGGAGATGTACGAAATCAACAATACCAGCCGGGCACTTGCATTGAAGCAGCAACTTCATCATGTTAAGATGCGGAAGGAGAATCTATCATCACTTACTTCATGAAGATTTCCGAATTGAGAGATCAACTCTCTACCATTGGTCATATTGTTGATGTCAAGGATTTGACCATGTTGGCCCTTAATGGTCTTCCTTCATCTTGGGAGTCTTACATTCAAGGAATCAATGCGAGATCGAAACTTCCCAAGTTTGATCGTTGAGGGCAGATTGTATTCAAGATGAGTCTAGGTTGGCTGCGAGAGGTATTGGTCGAAGCTCTACAAATGAAGACATTCATGTTCTTTCTGCTCAATCCTCGGAGAAGAAAGGAAAAGGTGGAAAGAAAGGATATTTCAAGAGGAATAGAGACAAAGGAGTTGATGGTGCTACCGCATTCAAGAAGAAGTGGGACCTCTGCAAAGTCCAATGTTTTCGTTGTGACAAGTTTGGTCACTATGCAAAAGATTGCCCTAACAGGTCTAATCAACATGCTTCATTTGTGGATGTGGATGAGATCTCTCCTCAGAAGGATTCTAGGGAATTTCTATTCTAAGCCATGGGCTTGTGTTCAAGCCGTGAAGGTTGTGTGCTGATCTGTGCGCAAAAGCAGCGTATCTTACTGCGTCTAGTATTTGCATACATCAGAATATATAAAGAGATAAGTATTCTTTGTTGAGTTATATCATTTAGTTGGATCTTGTAATTAGTAAAGAGAGATAGTGGTTTCTCTTGAATTGTGTTCACTAGCATAAGATCCTTTGAAAATTTCATTTATTACAAGTTATTTCATGCTTGTTGTGAAGGTTTCTGAGTGTGACTCTGAAATAAAAAGAGAATTGCAATTTCGATGGTGATTAGTTGGTCACATCGATATCATTCTCTAATGCATGAACTGTGATAGAGCCTTGAACTCTTGGAGAGAGTTGGTTCTACATGCTAACTACATAATGCATTTAAGAAATTTGTAGTTGTTCAGATTGTCTTTTGTTGTGCTGTGTTTAGCACTCTCGAGAGGAGCAAAAGATGGAAGAAAGAGTAATATCAAAATTCAATAAAGATAAGTTTCCTTATCCCTTCATTCTGATTTTTTTGATATATTTCTCTTTTATGTTGATTTATTTATTCATGTTTTAATATTGTTCGTAAATTCTTATGTATTCATGCTATAACTTGAAATAGTAAACCTTGTATGATTCCAGCCTTGATATTTCTTTGGATAATTATAAACTGTTAGTAATCTCTCTCTAAAATGTTTGTAGTTCACTGTTCTAGGAGCAAGAAGGTGATGAGAGATTGCTTAGTGATGAAAAGCTTGAGGCATCTTGTGAAGAAGTCATGCCGACCAAAGAAATGATCAAGCGTGAAGTCACCACTTGCAGCCATGGGACTGAGTTGGTCGCTAAAGGGAGTTCATTTCCAGAAGTCTTCTTTGCAATCTCTGAAGCAAGGATCAAGAGGGAGTTTTGTAACTCAATAAGAAGTGAAGATTGTTGTATTGCAAGGCTAGGTGCTAAACCCTTAGAGGATCCCTTCAGCTGTTGAGATCAGAATTGCTCAAGACTGTTTTTTGGTTTTGTCATTGGTAGCCCCGCAAACCTATTCAGAATAGTGTGATTTGGGATGAGGTCGAGGAGGACTATCCTGAACTCTCTACAGTACCAGAGGTGTGCGTTGGAAAACATTTATCTAAGTCAAGTGTTGCAGGCAATCTTGGACGAAGAGGTCAGAAGGTTGATGCAAGTGCTTGAAGATTCAGAGGGAGCCTACTGAACTTGAAGAAGATGGTAATCTAGTTGATCTTGGTTCTTTATGTTGATTTAATTCTTACTGAAGAAGATCATCTCATTATCAATGCAAGGAGGAGTTAGCTTTTGAATTTGAAATGAAGGATCTTGGTTACATTACTTCCTTGGTTTAGAAAGAATGATAGAGGCTTATTGAGTTCATTTTGAGTCAAGGGAAGTACACTATTGACATTCTGAAGAGTTTTGGTATGATGGATTGCAAATCCATGTCTACACCTATGGAGACCAACTTGCAAAAGTTGAAAGAGGCTGCAGCTAGTTCAGACTTGGTGGATCCTACGATGTACAGACAGTTGATTGGGTCCTTGATGTATCTAGTTAACACTAGACCAGATATCTGTTATGTTGTGAGTGTACTTAGTCAGTTCATGTGTGAACCGAGACAGATACATCTTGTTGCAGCAAAACATATCCTGAGATACTTGCGTGGCACAGTTGGATATGGGTTGAGATATTCTTCAAATGTGGACTTGGAGCTGCATGGTTTTACTGATTTTGATTGGGCAGGGAGTGTCACTGATCGGAAAAGCACCTCAAGATGTTGCTTCAGTTTAGGATCTGCTATGATTTCCTGGTGCAGTAGGGAGCAGTCATCTATAGCATTGAGTACAGCAGAGGTAGAGTATATTGCAGCTTGTATGGCAGCTCGGGAAGCAGTGTGGCTTCGTAAGCTCCTTGCAGGATTGTTTGGACAATCAATGGAGCCTACTAGCTTCCATTGTGATAACCAGAGCTGTGTGAAGCCTTCTGTCAATCCTGTGTTTCATGACAAAACCAAGCATGTTGAGATCAAATACCGCTATATCAGAGATATGGTATTGAGGAAAGTTATACAGTTGAGGTATATTAGCACTGATGAGCAGATGACAGACATTCTCACCAAGCCTCCTTCCAAGATAAAGTTTGTGTACTTTCGAGATAAGCTTGGTATGGTGGAGAATACAGCCTTAACTGAGAAAGAGTCTCAGTATTAGTGATCCTCATTAATGAGTTCTTCTATGTTTAAAAAGTTCGAGGCGAAATCCCTTGATTAATGAGTTCTTTGTGATAGAAGTTCGAGGTGAAATCCCTTGATTAATGTGTTCTTCTTTGTGAGAGAAGTTCGAGGTGAAATCCCTTGTTAATGCATTCTTATCTGCAAGAGAAGTTTGAAGTGTGACTCCATGACAACATCATGTGAGAGAGTCCGTGATGATTTTTTTTCACCCTTTGGGAGAGCCATGGTGAAAGTCATGTTGAGGTGACAACATCACGCAAGTGATGAACACTTGTACATACCATACATGGTTGTAGCCATTATGGTTGATATCACGATGAGGCTATATCGTTTCTTTTCCACATATGGTTGTAGCCATTGTGGTAGATATCACGATGAGGTGATATTTGATATCATGATGAGATGATATTGTTCTTTTCCACATATGGTTGTAGCCATTGTAGTAGATATCACGATGAGGTGATATAGTTTCTTTTCCACATATGGTTGTAGCCATTGTGGTAGACATCACGATGAGGTGATGTGTTTTATGCAGTTGGAAGTATTTCTCCCTAGCTGAGAGGGAGTGTTGATGTAATTGCAGCTTCGGGCTTCATACTTCTTTATTTATATGTGATTATTCAATGTAAAGAGGCGCTTCATATGGCAACTTTGTAATTATCTTCTTGGCCGACCTTCCTTGTAAATTGTATTTATTAAATTGAAATTATGATGGCCGACCTTGCATGAAAAGGTGCGACCTCTCTCCTTCAAGTAGTATAAATACAATATCATTCCACTCCATTTGGGTATCAATCAAGTTCGAGCATTTCTTCTCTTCCAAGTGCGAATTCTTCAAGGGCAGATCAATCAAGTGCAGATTTTGAATTATCAAGAGCAGATAGCGAATTTCTTAAGGGCATTTCTGAGTTACAAGGAAGTGCTGATTACTTGTTATCATTGCATCTTGTGAAAGTGCTGCATATTGGCCTTGAGATTGGCCTCATTGTAAAGAGACTTGTTGCCATTATTGATATATAATAGAGAAATATTTGTTGCTGGGTTTTTCCCCTCAATAGGAGGGTTTTCCCAGGGTATCTGCTGTGTTCTTGTGTTGAATTTGAAGTTAATTTTCTGTGCATTACATCTGATCATAAAACTAACACAAGTAACTCCATGGTGCCCACAAAATAAATCTGATTGGGGAGGCCTAAAAAATGGCTTATAAATAGACACATTATCAAGCATGGAATGTTTTTTATCAGACATGTTGTTCCTAAGCTTCTACACCTTGCCCAACAAATTGTAAACTTCATTAATTATTTGCATACCTTGGTCACAAACTTGATGAATTCAATTGTACATGTTTCTTCCATAGGCTACCAATTTATCAAGCTGCTTTCTCTGATCATTAGTTGGCAATTGTTTTAACACTGATTCTTGTATTGAAAAATTAGGCATGGGTCGTATGCAATGAACTCTTGCAACTCCTTATTCTCAGCTTTAAGGGAAGCCTTGTCTTTACTATTGGTTACCAACTTCTTGATACTATCTGAGGCAAGTTGTTGCAAGTTTGAATCCTTCTGCCTTGATTGTGGACCCAATGCAATTTGTCTTACTTGAAAGTTGGAGTCCTATATCTCATGAGCTGCCTTGCTCTTAGGAAGAATTGCTTTCTCAACAATGATATGACCTTGAGAGTTCTTCAACCTTGATTGCCTTTTTGGTTTCTTGGGAACTGACTTTATAATAAGAGAACAAAGTGCAATAATATTCATAGGCTTTTCATTATTTTTGAGACCATACTTTTGATCCAATCAGGTGTGTCCTCTATTTGTACTTGTGTCCTAGGAGTATTCCCAATGGGGGATGAAATGGTTCTGGTAGGTTGAATCGGACAAAGGTGAGTGGAAAAATTTGGCAGCTGAGGGCTTTGAGGATGAGGAGGAGAGGGGCAAGACATGGATGGGGTTTTAGATTTTGACATGGAAGGATTGTTTTTGGCTGATGGAGGTGATGGATGATGGGAAGGTGTCTTGGAAGGAGACTTGGAAGGAGAGGAAGTGTGAGGAGAAGTAGAAGCAGGAACTTGGGAAAAAAGACAAGTGAGCTTCAAATTTAACTGTATTTGTTGAGGAGTTTGACACTCTTCCCCGTAACCAATTTTATCTGTCTTATCTTTGGGGCTATATTGGTCTCACATGCAACTTTCGATTTTTTCTCTCTTTCCTCTACATTCCCGGCACTTCCTTCAATAGATTCAGATTCTGATATTGTACCCTTTGTAACTGTTCTTTCTTGGCTTGGCTGCATTGTGCATTGTTCCTGAAATCCTTTCTGGTATTTTTCTTTGAAAATAACTCATGCTTTGGTCCAAACCATTTTAGTCTCTTCTTGAATGGATGTTATTGTTTTCTTCTTGACAGATCAATTTACCAAGGGTAAAGGCTGCCGATCCATATGTGCCTTTATGAATATGGAGACATCACCTTTGTTTTTGAATGGGAAAGCCCCTCAGGTACCTCTTTAGAATTGATATTAGCCAACTGACTAGGATTCATTTACTTTCTTCTTGTCTCTTGACTTCAAACTCATCAACACAATTACGCCAATAGTCATCCATCTTTCACTATCAGTATACTTACTTCCCAATCTTTACACCATGAAGCCTTTGCTATCATAGACTTGGTGTTCATAGAAAAGCTTAAAGTTAAGTCTAGAAATTTCTCTGCCTATATAATTGGTATATATGGCAGTGGGACACTTGAAGTTACAATTTGAATAGGAAATCAATCAACTATTTTATGCTTTCCTCCCAAAAGAAAATGTACCTCAGACAATTGACAACAATACATTGTCAAGGTTTTTTAATCATTTAGGTGCCTCCAAAGCATATAATGGTGACAAGAGAAACTACAAACCCTGATATAAGTGAAACCAGGAAACTGAATAAACCAATCTGTTCACTTTGAGATCACTGCCCTAGTTTGCTCTGAAATCCTAATATGGAAATGGTTGTTGAATATCCTCACATTATAAATTAGATCAGCATCATTAACTCTTTTATAATGTTTCAATAATGCTTATAAATCCAAGTTATATTAAAAGATCCAACTTTTGTCAGGCCAAGTGTCTGTGAATGCATTCACTAATCAAAATGCTCCAATTAAAGTAGATCTTATCTTCACAAATTGATTCCATGATGTAGGATATCCAACTCTTGAATATTTGTGCCTTGTCTTGTCCCTCATGTGATTGCACAAAGTGATCATGATTGAAATCTCTTCCTTGAATTCATTCCTTAACATGAAATTTGGCAACCATCTGGGCCTCTTGGACCCATTCAACTAATGCTTTCCCATCAATTTCAGATAATCTAGTAAGTTATCATTCCATGCATTATTACATTCATTCATGTTTATTTCTTGTGTTTCCTTATATAGTAGCAGTCCAGAGGCTTTGTCAAGGAAATCAATGCTGAATTTTCCAATAATGTCATTGTTGATAGTACGGATTTCCTCTTCTCTAGAGCATAATGCCTATCACAAGCAATGCTTAACTCTTGGCTTTGTACAAAAATGGGAAATGTTAGGGCTTGAAAAAGCTCACTATCTTAGAGTCTGAGTAATCTTGTTTCCATTTTTTTGATCTTCTTTTCCAAATTCAACTCTTGAACATCCATGTGCCCGAGCTCTTTATCCTTGATCATTGGATAATCACATGCCAACATTGAAGGCGGCTCCATGATTAGAAAATTATATGCCATCATAGAAGGAGATTTTTGAAACCTTTGCAACAAGTTTGGAAAACCCTAGATAATCATGTTGACTTGAATTTGAACATGACTTAGTCTTTTTTGCTGAAAACACCCTTTTAAAAATCCAACCGCTTAAGCCTTGGTATTTGAAACCCTAACACCTTTTGGAAACTAATTTTTTGCATGAAACCCTAGTGCTATCTTCAATAAATGAATCTAAGTATTTTGCAACCCTAACACCTCTTCCTTTTGATGACGGTTTGATCTAAAAAGCCTATGTGCCTTATGTGAATATGCTTTTGGAAATTGTTACAACAAATGAAAACTGTATGCTTTTGATTGATAATGGTGGTCAACTATGCTTGGAAAACCTACAAAAGCTAGATAACCCTTGACTTGTTCAAGCCTTCAGGCTTGCTAAGTTATGGGTCTTGAGAACAAGTACAATGCCATTGAAAACTTGCAAAAGATAGATACCTTGATTTGGTCTTGTGGTGACTTTCTAAGCTTTGGGCATTGTTGACAATGGTTGACAATGTGCTGAAAACTTGTTCCTTCAATGCTTTGAAAACCCTTCTTTTCTTCTCATCTCACCTCAATTGGGATGACGAAAAGATGAATGAAGGAAAGGAAATCCAAAGATTTACTTTATGATTGGAAATTGTGGCCAACTGATGTTTTATTGCATGTGTTTTTTACTTTTTATCATGCTTGTCGTGCTATTTGTGCTTCTATGGTCTATGAGCCACTTTATTATTTTTCACAAAACTTGGCATGCCTTTCCCACGTCACACAATTTGTGTCTTTGTGACACTAAAATCAATTTAGAAATTTTTAGCTTGTGAATGAGAGGTCACACGATTTGGACATCTCCATTGCTTTTATTTTGCAATTGTTTTGGGGGCTGTAATGGATGAACACACACTTTTAAGTGTTCTCCCACTTTTTATGTTTGACAATTTTCTGACATGATAGTATGATTGTTTGATTCAAGGCGTTTTGCCACTCTTTAGTTTTCAAGTTTTAGGGCACTACAGTTGATTGTTGCACAATTCCAAGCAACTTGCCACTTTTTGGTTGTTTTATTATTTTGGACACCTCTTTGGTGAGTTGTATTATTCCCCAAAGAGGTGTCCTTTTTGACACTTATTTAGTTTTTGGCAGCCTAGTTGTGGGTTATGCAAGTTGTGTGTCCCTTTCATTTTCTCCATTTTTCAGTAATTGTCATATCTTTATATAGTTGCAGTATTTGCTCTGCTGCTTTTTTGACGTGTAACCATTTTGGCAATCTGTTGCTGAGTTGAACTCATTACTGACATGCTGATTGCATTGTTCTGGCACAATTCACGCATTAAAGCTCCAATTCTTGTCTTGTTCGATGCATTGGGAAGCATTCATCATTGGTTACAAATTGAAATCGATTAGAGATAAAAGACACATGAAGAAGAAGTAGAAGCATGAGAAGTTCTCAATGACTAACTAATATTGAACGATCATGATCTTCACCTGAAAAACAACTCAATACAATTTTTTTGTGTGGCTACAACAATTATAATGTGATTTGCTCAGTTTCTTCAACAGATTTTTAAATTTGTGGTTTGGGAGGCTGAAACTAACTGTTCAATTATAGACCCTTTTTCTTTCTAAATATCATGAATGATTATAAAACACCTCTCCTTTTGAAGCTCCAGGGGTGAAAGTTATAATCTGTCAAATTAAGTACTCTAGAAATTATAGACCCTTTTTCTCAAGTAGTTTTTAAAGTTAGGGTTTGTGAGGCTGAAACTAAGTCTCCAATTATAGAACCTTTTTCTTTCTAAATATCATGAATCATATTATGAAGCACCACTCATTTTGAGACTGGAGGAGTGAAATTTATAATCTGTTGAATTAAGTGCACTAGAAATTGCAGTGTTTTCTACAACAACAGCTTGCAGTAGCTATATCTTCTTCCACATGGCTCCAAAGTAGATAAATTTATGCATTTTTGAAATGACTTGGAGTCTAGTTTCAATTCCACAGTTTTACAAAATTCATGAAATAGAAGCCTAAATAAGTTATCACCATCCTAGTGAAAGAAATACCTATACCATTCCATGCATTTACCCTTCAAATATAGTTATGCATCTATTTCTTTTTTTGTATTTTGATTTCATATCTAAATGAGGTGTAAATTTATCAAATGAGCTATAAAATGCATTCAATATTATTTCTGGTTCTTCTTTCCCAATTTCTCTTTTGCTTCGCTTATGGTTCAACTTGAAACAATGATTTCAATTGCAAATAAATCAATAAATTAATTTGAATAGTATTCCAACTTTATTTGAATCAATACGTCTTTTTCATGGAATAAAATAATGTTACAACTTGCTGATTGCTGAATGAAATTGATAAATAAATGCTTGTTCTTGTTTTGTGGTTGCTTGGTGATCAATGATTGCTTGTTGTCGAGGTATGTTTGATTTTGTTGTTTCCAAAAGACATATACTGCTGTTATAAAACATAGATTTACAAAAATAAACTAATCTAATAAAATAAATATTTACAAAATTAAACTAATCTAATAAAACAACAAACTGTTTCCTAAGATTTAAGGAACTACAGCTGTAGACTTGGAGAAAGGTGTGGAGCTAATTAAATCTAATTCTAAAATCTATTATACTCTAAAACTAATAAATTATTACAATTAAAATAACTGAAAACAAAAGAATCCCCACCCATGGAGATTGATGATGTTTTGGCAATAGTTTCCTCATGAACCTAGTTTTGCTTTCTCTCTCTTTTGTCTCTATTGGGAGTCTTCCTCTAATGGTAGGAAATAAAGAAATAAATTATATTAACGTCCATGAGTGACCATAAGTAGATCAATGGGACTCAAGAGTATAATAGTTTACAATAGAAAGTTTTAGGAAGAGAAACCCAAAAAGGCTCCCCAAAAGGGAAGAACAAAATCAAATAAATACAAAAGAAGGGACCACTAATGCAAATGGTGAAGAAACTAGTAGATATAATCAAGAAGGAGGAACGAGAATCCCAAAATGCAAACATTGCAAAAAAATGGAGATCATCGAGTATCACTATATGGACTTGAAGTGGTGAAGTCATTGGTGCCATCATTGATAATTGTGAAGATACATATACAAGATCTGATCTCATTGGGAGTGTTGAGGGGCAGAAAAACTCAAGCAAGATACTGCCCCTAGGATCATAGCTAACATCAAAGGCTCAATTAACTCATGTATTAGCGAAAAAGCTCATAATATGTATTTGCCCCTATGGTTGGGGGTGTGGCTAGAGAGGAGTAGATCTATGAAAAGAAAAGAAAAACAAAGAAAAATAATGTGAAGGGTATCAAGGACAAGAAGATATTGTTGTAGGGTGAGCTTTGAAGCTGTTGGTGATTGAACAAAAAGTTTGAAGGCTGTATAGTAAAGAAAAAATGCAACGGTGTTACTATAGAGATTTTTGCTAGCTTCAAAATAAGTGGTACTTATTTCCTCAAAAATAGCCAAGACAAATAAGTTGTAGCTGGTCCTAAAATGGGAGCTTGCTAAACTAAAACTAACAAGAAGAAAATGTAAGAGTTGTTGATCAACCCCACATAAGTCCAAGGATCACTTTCAATCAAAACGACCTTCCACATGAGAGAGAAGCAATGAAAATGCTGTGAAGCTAGAGAATTCATTAGATGCATAAATAAAACCGTTATAATATACAATGAGGAAACACTTGTTATAAAGACAAGGATGAAACCCTAGGACATACTAAGATCATGACAAGTGTCTTAATCCTATGATATGAGACACAAAAAGTAAATGACTTAAGTAAGCTTAAGTATGCAATTGTGAATAAGAATAAATATGAAACTAGTTAGGTAATGTACCATGTTCACACCAACACCACTCTTTAAGTGCAACTTAGAAAGTATAAAGAAATACAAAGATGCAAAAATGATGGGTCTTGCCTACAAGGCCATGTCAGGTACCCACATACAAACAAATCTCTCACAATTGGAGTAAAAGAGAAAAACTCGTAGGGAAAAACTCTATCCAAAAGAGAAAAGATGTAAACAAACATGTACAATTGATGGACGGAATCAACACGACTCCCAAGGACTACTTCTGTTGCTGATGTAAAATAGATGTTCCCCATATAGGAGAGAGTGAGAGACTTGGAAGTGAAGTCTGTGTAGTATGTGAATTATGTAATTGAGAAGATAGAGGTTGTGTGTTGTTCATTATTTTCTTCAAATTATTTTGTGTGTTATCATATATTTGTAAAATTCTCATGAACTAAAATTGCTTGTACCCATCTTTTTACATTGCTTTATTCAAATCATTATATTTGACATTTCTTTCATTTCTGAAATGTTGAAAAACTTAATGAGGTCCAAGTTTTGTCTGGTTCTATCAGCTTTCCAATTAATTGATTGGTTCCAACTGCTTACTGTTTGGGGGATGAACAAGTTTGTCAGTAACAGTGTTTTTGTCAACTATTTTCACTTGTTAGTTTCCTGAAGTGTCAAAGGGAAGTCCTCTTTGTTTTGTTCAATAGTTTGCTGAGAAAATAAAATAATTGTTTTACTAAATTAGTAATTACTTAATGCTACATCATATTTTTGTGTACTGATTTGTTAACTTATTTGTTTTTTCTAGACAACTTTTGAGGATGTCTTTCCTGTCAAAGCAGCAAGTGTGGAGGAACATGTTCAGCAGGTAATTGCCAAATCAAGATAAATTGGATGATATAGAAAATAGTCAAAATGAATTGCAGTGGAGAAGATGGCAATTATTGCTATTTCTGCTTTTATCTTCTTTCATAATTTTCTATATTTTAGATGCCTATACTTGGGAATTTCTTTTTGTTGTATGTTCGTAATTGCAGTGCAAGATGAGTTAAGGATCTGTGTATTTTGTAGGTCAATCTTGTAGAGTTTTCCACAGCGTAGTGACTATCTTATGTGCTTAACAAAGTTTGTACTAAGATGCTTTCATGGGTAAAAGTTGGACTCTCTATATGTTAGGATTGAATAAGTAGTTTTTGTCTTCTAGGTGGAATTTAGTTCTCTTAATTGCAATTAAGGTGCTTACCTCTATTTAAAAAAAAAAAGGTACGTACAATATTTTAAATTTTTTTCGTTTTTTATTGTTGTCCCCCCAAAATGGCCTCCTATTGCCTGCTGTCCTTGAATGTATTCCCATGTTTTAGCTGTCTGCATCTTGGAAACATCATGGAACTTAGGTATTATCCTTTTTATTCCTCCCCAAATGCTCATGTTTTACGAAAATGTCTTTCCTAGCAAATGATGTGCTATTGATGGACATTTGGGTTTGGGCTTCAATTAAGTATAATCCATGGTTTCTTATGGATGCAAGACAACTATCAATTCTGAATTGCTCTCTTTTCTTGGGTCCAAAATCCTTAAGACTTCATACACAAGAAATTCAGTGGACATGAGGAATTCTACTAAGACTAGGTTATTCAAGTTTGGGGTTTGAGCTTAAAGATGTTTATCGTGAAAACTTAAGTCACTTTGATGCCAACATGTGGCATACTTTGATTTGTTTGGCCCATTGGGAGCTCTTGAGGAGATTTCCTTATGCTTATCATGTCAAGGATTGCGATATTAAATATTATATTTTATTGTGCTCAAGTTCTTGCCTTTGGAATTTCATGGAAGTATTTACAAGTTCTCCTATGGATGCAAGGTCGTTATAAACTACTCACTCGTTTCTAGATTTCATGGGTTTATATTATCTAGTGGATTGGTGAATGTGAGTCACCGTGTAAGTTATGCAATTTGATTTGTGGTTGGGGATTAAAACACAATAGGCATTTTGTTTTGCCCTTCAAGGACATGAGTCACTTGGAGATTCACTTTGGTAGATCAATGAACAAAGGTTCACTTGACATATTAATGGATAGGGATCTCTCTTGCAGTGTGTACTTCAAAGGTGAGGTGGTATTAAAATTGGACTCACTTGGCCCATCAATTTTGTAGTTCAACGATATTTTTTATCTTCGGCGAATGTAAGAATAACATGAACTTGAATTTACTTTGATTCTTGGGTGTGGATTTCAAAGGCAAGTATTTTTGAGGGATTAGAGGATGCAAGATCCCTTATATCATGTAACTTAGTTTAGTTTCAAATCCAATTTAATCAAGGAAAATGCTTGAGACCTTCCTAGAGGGACATGTTGGTGTGAACAAGGGTAGTTTCTATCTGTTTTCTCCTTTGTTGTGTGAACAAAGCATATTATCTAATTCATTATTAGTTAGGTCCTATTCACACATGTTCACATGTTTACTCAGGGAGTTAGGAATCTTTCTAGAAGTCTCTAGTACACATGTGATTTTATTCTCTAGTTGTCACATTTCATAGGGTTAAGACATTTGTCGTCCTCCTAATTAGTCCTATCTCTCAACCTTGCCTATTAAAGCAAGGCATCTCTATATATATTTTTCATAATGGGTGAATAGATCATAATTCATTTTAAACCATAATAAAACAATTATTTCTCTTACTACTTTATTCTAGAAATTTTTTTGGTCTTGCAGGTGATCATGGGAGCTTGAGTCCATTGGTGATTCTAACATGGTATCAGAGTGTTAGATTTGCAAGCCCTTGCCAAATTTGGGAGATAATTAGGTAGGATATTTTGATGGGTCACTTTGGAGCAAAAAGAACTTCACCATTGAGTCTAGAAGGCCCAAAGACCCCTATTTTCATATATGACACTCTATTTTGGTAATAGGAAATTGTTGGCTGAGGGTTTGAAGGAATTTTTGCAAAATCTCGTCCATATAGTTATGTGGAATTTGTATGATCCATACCTTGCCGTACCATTTGTAGGTGTCAATCGGTTCGTAACTAGAATATTCATTGGCATATTCGACGGTCAATGTAGTTTGCATGTCCTACGTCAAGCTGGCATCATTCTTGCATAATGTGGTAAACTTTTCAAATTTTTAATTAAAAAATCATTTAAGGTTGTTTTGGTGCAATTTTCTGGTGCTTGGTCACGAGATACTAGATCCCTTCATCTACGCCAACCCAAAGGGCTTATTCTCTAATGGGGAGGGGTGACCATTGCTGCCCCACCAAACCGACATTGTTGTTGATGTTTATCATAGGTTGCTTAGCCATATTGTTGTTGAAGTAGACCAAATCTTCAATGCTTCCCATTCGAGTTCCATCGTTGGAAATCTATGGGTGTTGCCCCAATCTGTTGCCTAGGCCAGTGGTGTTGCCAAATCTTAGTAGCGACAATACCCTTGGTTCATTTTGCTTTTCTAAACTAGTTTTTTTTTAGGGAAGCATAAATTTTCACCTAGGACTTGGATTTCGCAAACAAGATGTCATAAAAAAGTTGGTTCTAAGCACTTTGCAGTGGGAGGTCATTTGCCAGATTTTGTTGTAGGTGCTTGTTATTATCTGTTGAACCTAGATCTTCTTGTTTGACCTATGAGTTCATAAATTTTTGCTTATATCTTCGATTTTCACAATTCTTGCGACAAAGGTATTGAGGGGCTCTATAGATCTAGACATGCACTTTTTGCCTTTTTTTATTAGGTACATAATATTTCAGTTTGAAGTTAGATCTTGTACTTTGGCTTATTCTTTTGAAAAGTCACTAGAAAGTGTAATTTTTTCTTGAACAAAGGGGTTGATTGCTTGTATTGTAAGGAGTAAATTGTTAATCCTTTATTCTATTTTTCTGTTTTCATCATGGATTTGCCCCAAATTGTTCCTCTTACTCCATATAACTATGATGAGTGGAAGTCATAATTGGAGTTTGTATTGTTCAAATTTAAGTTATAGAGGATCACATTTGGTAGACCTTGAACCCATAGGTGTTGTAGAAAAGAGAAAATGGCTTGGAAGGAGAGACAAAGCCTACAAAACTTTATGTCTATCCATATCTCCTAGTCTTTGTTTTCATGTTGAATCTTGCAAAATACCAAATGAGATTTGGATTACATTGTAGAATCTATTTGGAAAGTAGGACAAAATGAGGTGTTTCAAATTGGAGAATGAACTTATTTGTCTAAATCCCTCATATTTTGACAATATCTAGGACTTCTTCACCAAACTCAATTCGCTTTGATTGCAGCTGAAACAATGTGGAGTTGAGGAGGAGGATCAATTAATTCTTTCCATCCTTGCCAAACTTGATCTTAGTTATTTAGTTTTTGTTTCTACATTCTATGATACCCTGGATGCTTTTAGTGTTACATGCAAGATGCCTTCTCTTGATGCAAAGTTAGGACTCATGGGTACATTGATTTCTTCTGAATAATAGGCTCTTATTGATAATTAAAGCCCAAAAGATCAAAAGGCATAAAATAGAAAAGGGAAGAAATAGAACAATAAGGACTTCCAACACAATGAGCAAGCCAAGGAATTTCCTTCACAAGGTACCCTTGAGTTCTCTTCCTCTTCCAAAGGGGAATCATCTAAGGAGAGGACCAAATGTGCATACTGCAAAAAGCTGGGTGATAGTGAGCACAAGTGCTACGGAAAAAGGATTGACGAGTTGACACACCTTCTGCAGAAGCACATCTAATTGCCTTAATCTATGTCCACCTCTTCTTCGACATTATCATCATCTACATCTACATAATAAGGGACACTAGGAGTAGCAAATGGGATAGAGAAAATGAAATGCAAAGCACTCTTGGCATCTTCAAGTTTGGAGTTAGGGAGATGGCTTCTTGATTTTGGAGCCTCTCATCATATGGCTTCATCATCGCGTATGTTTTCTTCTTTTGAGCCTTGTATGTCACCAAATATTTTGATGGGCAACAACGCATATGATGCTTGTTTGTGGGAAAGGTTCTATTGACATGGGAGAAGGCACTTTCAATGATGTACTTCTTGTGTTATGGAGACCAATCAGACTAGGACATTAAAATCTTCACCATTATTTTTTATTAAATAATTTGATGCACTTAATAAATATTTATGCTGCACTTGTATTTAAAAGAACGGTTACAAACAATTATTAAATGTTGGAAATGAACAGTTACAATATTTAATATAAAATTATAAGACGGTTGAAAATAGTAAATGTAACTGCCCAAAAGAAAAGTGTTATTGGGTGCTTGAGTAAAAACCGATGGCCATGCTTTGTTTCTAATTAATGGAACATGCGTGGGAGGGTATACAAACACTTGGTTTTGAGTTTTGAGGGTGGTTGGCTTGAAAAACGTTAGCAAAAATTCACAGTTTAGTGATTGGAAAAACGCATAAAGTGTCACGGGTACACGCAGCCATAGTTTGAGGACTCTGTGAGTCCTAGAAAGGACTCTTGGGACTCGCGAACCCCAGGGTTCGCCGAGTTGACTTGCCAAGGACTCCCAAGCTGAGTCTTGGAGAGTCCAGGCTGGGACTCCCAAGTCCTGGCGAGTGACTCGCACGAGTCCTAGAGTCTAACTCTCGAGTCTCAACTTAGGACTCTTGGCATTGCCTAAAAACAATGAGTATGAATGTTTAAAACTTGTTTTTTGTTTGTTTTTTTAATTTGAAAATTTGAAAATATGAGTATGAATGATGAAATTTCAAATATTGAGTGTTTGAAAATCATATAACATGTGTAATATTTGAAATTTGTAATTATGAGAAATTGATAATCAAATTAGGCTCTTATGTTTTCTAACTGCATTAATTTATTTTTGTTTTTTTGTAAAACTACGGTTTTCTTCTTTGTCGAGTCCTAGCCAAGTTTTTTGCTAAGTCCTATTTTGGATTGTTGAGTCTGTGCCGAGTCCGAGTTTTCAAACTTTGCACGTAGCAAAGGCTGTGTAAAAATAGCAGTGGTAAAACGTGGAGAAAAGCATTGCTGCAAGCTTTGTAAAGGTCATTTGCTAGAAGTTTAATAAATATTGGACCCTCAGTTGGTGGATGTAGCCCGTTTTTGGGTGAACCACACTAAATCTTTGTGTTGTCTTCTTGCTATTTCACAATTTCTATGTGTTTAATTTTTTTTGTTTATACTTCTATATCTGCATTTAATTGATAGAAATTTGGCTCCAAATTCCAACAAGTGGTATCAGAGTGGGTTGTGTTTAGTTATCCTTTGCAAGAAGGTCTCGTGGTTGAGTGGGAGTAAAGGTAGGTGAGGGTAAATTGAAGGTAGACAAATTTAATGGGCAAAACTATCAATTATGGAAGATGTAGATGGAGGATTATCTTTATCAGAAGGATTTATGGCAGCCATTGGAAGGGAAAGCCAAGAAACTGTAAACAATATTGGATGAGGATTGGAATATTTTGGATAGAAAGGCACTTGGCAGTATTTGTTTATGCCTGACACAGTTGGTGGCGTTTAATATTTCAACAACAAAGACAATGACAGATTTGATGTAGACCCTAGCAAAGTTATATGAAAAACCTTTTGTTTCGAATAAGGTATTTCTTATGAAGCATTTATTTAATATGAAAATGGTAGAAGGTGGGTCAGTTGCTGATCATTTAAATGAGTTTAATATGGTTACCAGTCAATTAACTTCTGTAAATGTAAACTTTGATGAAGAAGTTAGGGCTATTTTGATTTTGTGGTCTTTGCCTGAAAGCATGAATAGCTTGGTAATGGCGGTTAGTAATTCTATTTTTGATTCGAATACACTAAAATTTGATGATGTTGTCGGTGTTATTTTGAGCGAGGAAATTTGTAGGAAAAGCTCAGGTAGTACATCCACATTAGGTAGTCTTTTGAATGTAGAAAGCAGGGGCAGAACAAAGGAGAGAGGAAAGAATTCTGGAGGTTGTGGGAAGCCACGAGGAAAATCAAAGGACAAGAGGTCCCAATCCAGAGAGAAGAAGGATTGCTGGTATTGTGGTAAGCTGAGCCATTTAAAGAAAGATTGTTGGTCTCGGAAGAATGAAGGAGGCAAAAAGGTGTTGATGTTATAGAGCAATGTCGGGCTACTACTTCCAACACTTCTCGTCTCCTTGAAGGCAACTCAAATGATAGCCTTAACGGCTATTTGAATTGTAATATCATATTTTGAAAAGGCACATTTTTTGAAGGCTCGATCTCATGAAGTGGTGCGATCTCTAAAAGGCCGACATCATATACCTTATGGATGCAATTTCATTAAGAGACAATTAATAATTGTTATTAAGTGAGGCCGACCTCATTTATGAAGAGACACGATTATTTAGAGTTATATCTCTTGATTGGAGGCCAACATGAAGAATCAAGGGATGCGTCTCTCCCTTTTCACTTGTATATATATTCGATGTGTTTCATTGTTCCATCATCATCCATTCTATTCATTGTTCATCCTTGAGATCGAAATATTCAAGTGCGAGTTCTTCATCAAGAGCAGATCGATATAGTAGAAGTCTGAGTTGTTATCATCAGCGAATTGCATCATATTTTGGTGCTTATACTTTGGCCTTCATATTGGCCTCTTGTAAGAAGATGATTATTGTTGTGATTCAATATATAAGTGATATATTGTTGTTGGGTTTTTCTCCCTCAGATGGAGGGTTTTCCTAGGGTATCTGCTGTGTTTTGTGTCTAATTTTGAATTAATTTTTTGTGCATTACATCTGATCATAAAAACATGGTATCAGAGCGGATTCAAGTGAAGGATCTGATCAGATTTGTTCAAAACAAGGCAACCACAAGTCTCAAAAAGGTGGCATTGCTGGTGTTATATGGATCTTCATCGTGAGTTTATGAAGCGGACTGTGTATATGGAGAATCCGCTAATTCACGGGATTCATATCGCAAATGTTGATAAATGTGTAAAGCGGAACGGAATCAAGATCTTCCGTCGAATGTTTAAGAGTGATGACAAGAGATCATTCTGAGTCACAAAATCTCGAACTGCAAGGTTCTTATTGCAGTTAAAGTCTAAATGGCAATGGTAACTAGTCTTCGGGTGTAGCAATCCATTTATCGATCGGCCATTTGAGTCAACAGAGGAAGCTTGTATATATGTAATCTTCGTCTTGAGGAGAAATGACAAATAGTCAAAGATGGGCCTGAGAAGGAAATCATCAATCAGGACTGGTGACATCTTTCATCTCCAGACCCGTGAAGCAATTACTGGATCTTTCTATATTTCTTTTGGATGATCGAGAAAGTCCATAAGGTCAATGTTCTCTATTAAAGAGCTGAGCATCTCCTTCGCTCTGTTGGACATATTATGGAATCAAAGATTGACATTTCAGGGCCTACACAGGATGCGAGAAGAGTAAATGATTCAAATCACACAATCAATACACGAGATTTCCATTGCAATGCTCTCAGGAGGTCAGACACGAAGTTGTGTATCTGCCCTCACCAATGTCCTGAGTGCTGCGCTGCTATTTGAGTGTTGAATTTCGAGATAATGCGCTGGGAAGAAGTTGAGAACTTTCTCAGAGCCACCGATGTAGTCTCAGCCATAAATTTTTCTTGAAAAGTTCAAAAAAGGATGTTTAAGAGTCTTGCCGTTGAGCTTTGCCAGACCATTGATGGAAAATAGTTTGGGTTTCGGGGGCATTCCAACATCTCGATTTTGAGCATGTGCCTTCCAGAAGATGTGCCGGGGCTCATCCTTGCTGGGTGGGGGAAGTATTCAATCTCATTGAAGTGTTCATCATCCTTGGTGCTGAAGAACTCATAGTCAAATGTGATCAAGTTATATTTGAAAAGGCCGATAACTTGAGAAGTGAGAAGGTATATATGCTTGCGACATATCTCCTGAAGATGTCGTGGCTATCAATTCGCAAAACTCAAAAAAAGGAGTCTCATTGCACTTAATTTGTAAATTCTTTCCTTGAAGGCAGAATGAGATAAGTATTCCTTTCTTGTTTATATTTTTTATGTGAAACCCAGTCTGCTGAGTTGTGCAGATCTGATAAAGTTTATGAGTGATGACCTTATCCATCTCTTACTCTCTGGGTGTTGCTAGTAAGCGTGTTGCATCTGTTTCATAATCTGGTGGATTGCAACTGGAAACAGAGTGCATCATAAATTTGAACGGTCAAAGACCATGTTCAAATTTAATCCTGAAAAGGGCCTGTGTTCAAGCTGTGAAGGTTGCGGACTGATTTGAGCACAAGAGCAATGTATCATACTATGTCCAGTATTTGCATCCATCAGAATATTTAAAGAGATAAGTATTCTTTGTTTGCTGAGTTATATCATTTATTTGGATCTTGTAATTAGTAAAGAGAGATAGTGGCTTCTCTTGAATTGTGTTCACTAGCATAAGATCCTTTTAAGATTTCATTTATTCATTGCAAGTTATTTCATGTTGGTTGTGAAGAGTTTTGAGTGTGACTTTGAAATAAAAAGAGAATTGCAATTTCGATGGTGATAAGTTGATCACATCGATATCATTCTCTAATGCATGAACTGTGATAGAGCCTTGAACTCTTGGAGAGAGTTGATTCTACATGCTAACTGCATAATGCATTCAAGAAATCTTTAGTTGTGCAGATTGTTTTCTGTTGTATTGAGTTTAGCACTCTCAAGAGGAGTTAAAGATGGAAGAAAGAGTTATATTAGAATTCAATAAAGATAAGTTTCTTTATCCCTTCATTCTGATCTTTTATTTGCTACATATTTCACTTATAGTTAATTTCTTTATTCATGTTTCTAATATTGTTCATAAATTCTTATGTGTTCATGCTATAACTTGAGATAAGAAACCTTGTATGATCCTAGCCTTGATATTTCTTTGGATAGTTATAAATTGTTAGTGATCTCTCTCTAAAATGCTTTCAGGACAGATCAAGGAGCAAGAAGGTGATGAGAGATTGCTTAGAGGCATCTTGTGAGGAAGTCATGCCGACCAAAGAAATGATCAAGCATGGAATCACAACTTGCAGTCTTGGGACTGAGTTGGTGGCTAGAGGGAGTTCACTTTCAGAAGTCTTCTTTGCAATCTTTGAGGCAAGGATCAAGAGGGAGTTCTGTGACTGATAGAGAAGAAGTGAAAGTTGCAGCATTGCAAGGTCAATGATAAAGTCCTTGGAAGACCTCTTCAGTTGCTGAGAACATAATTGCTCAAGTGAGTCATCTGGATTTAACATTGGTAGCTCTGCAAACCTATTCAAAATAGAATGATTTGGGATAAGGTCGAGGAGGACAATCCTGAACTCTCTACAATATTAAGGTGTGCGCTGTAAAACAATTCTCTAAAGCAAGCGTTGCAGGCAATCTTGGACGAAGAGGTTAGAAGGTTGATGCAAGTGCTTGAAGATTCATAGGGAGCCTACTGAACCTGAAGAAGATGGTAATCTAGTTGATCTTGGTTCTTTATGTTGATTTATGGAAACCAATTTTCAGAAGCTTAAGGAGGCTGCAGCTAGTTCAAATCTGGTGGATCCTACTATGTACAGGCAATTGATTGGATCGTTGATGTATCTAGTCAATACTAGACCAGATATTTGCTATGCAGTGAGTGCACTTAGTCAGTTCATGTGTGAACCAAGGCAAATACATCTAGTTGCAGCGAAGCATATCTTGAGATACATGCGTGGCACAGTTGGATGTGGCTTGAGTTTGGGGTTTGCAATGATAGCCTAGTGTAGCAGGAAGCAATCTTTAGTGGCACTGAGCACCACAGAGGTCGAGTATATTGCAGCTTGTGTGGCAGCTCGAGAAGCAGTGTGGCTTCGGAAGCTCCTTGCAGGATTGGTTGGACAATCAATGGAGCCAACTGTCATTTATTGTGGTAATCAAAGCTGTGTGAAGCTTTCTGTCAATCCTATGTTTTATGACAGAACTAAACATGTTGAGATCAAATACCATTATATCAAAGATATGGTATTAAGGAAAGCAATCCAGTTGAAGTATATCAACACTAATGAGTAGACGACAGACATTCTCACCAAGCCTCTCTCTAGGATAAAGTTTATGTACTTTCGAGACAAGCTTGGTATGGTGGAGAATCAAGCCCTAGCTGAGAAGGAGTCTTAGTATCAATGATCTTCATTAATGCATTTCTCTTTGAGAGAGATTTGAGGTGCAAGCCCTTGTTAATGCATTTCTCTTTTGAGATTTGAGGTGAAAGCACTTGTTTTTACCCTCTGGAAGAGCCATGGTGGATGTCATGTGTGTGACTCCATGACAACATCGCGTGAGAGAGTCCGTGATGATTTTCTTGTACTTGTGTTTCACCCTCTGGGAGAGCCATGGTGAACGTCACGATGCGGTGACAACATCACGTTATGTGATGAACACTTGTACATACCATACATGGGTGTAGCCATGATGGTTGATATCATGACGAGGTGATATCTGATATCACGACGAGGTGATATCTGATATCACGACGAGGTGATATTTTTCCTTTCCACATATGGGAGTAGCCATTGTGGTTGACATCACGATAAGGTGATATGTCTTATGCAGCTGGAAGTATCCTCCCTAGCTGAGAGGGAGTGTTGATGTTATAGAGCAGCGTCGGGCTGCTACTTCCAACACTTCTCGTCTTTAAGGCAATTCAAATGATAGCCTTAACAACTATTTGAATTATAATATCATATTTTGAAAAGGCACGATTTTTTGAAGGCTCGATCTCATGAAGTGGTGCGATCTCTAAAAGGCCAACATCATATACCTTATGGATGTGATTTCATTAAGAGACAATTAATAATTGTTATTAAGTGAGGCCGACCTCATTTATGAAGACATGATTATTTAGAGTTATATCTCTTGATTGGAGGCCGACATGAAGAATCAAGGGATGCGTCTCTCCCTTTTCACTTGTATATATATTCTATGTGTTTCATTGTTCCATCATCATCCATTCTATTCATTGTTCATCCTTGAGATCGAAATATTCAAGTGCGAGTTCTTCATCAAGAGCAGATCGATATAGTAGAAGTCTGAGTTGTTATCATCAGCGAATTGCATCATTGTATTTCTGTGTTGCATCATATTTTGGTGCTTATACTTTGGCCTTCATATCGGCCTCTTGTAAGGAGACGATTATTGTTGTGATTCAATATATAAGTGATATATTGTTGCTAGGTTTTTCTCCCTCAGATGGAGGGTTTTTCCAAGGTATTTGCTGTATTTTGTGTCTAATTTTGAATTAATTTTTTGTGCATTACATCTGATCATAAAAACAACAAAAGGAAGGCAATAAAGAGTCAAATGTGGTAAGTAATAAATTTGATGATCATTCTTTGATTCTTTCTCTTGATAATGCTGATGATTCTTGGGTGTTAGATTCAAGGGCTTAATTTCATGCTATGCCCCATATAAGTTATTTTCTTGATTATGCTTAAGGGGATTTTGGGTTGTTTTATTTGTGAGATAACAAACCTTGTCATATTGTTGGAAAGGGAAGAATCAAAATTAAGTTGTAGAATGGGAATCATTGGCTACTACAAGAGGCAAGGCATGTTCCAAGGTTAAGCAGAAATTTAATTTCAATAGGGCAACTAGAGTGATGAAGGTTGTGTTGTTACATTTAGTGATAAAAATTGGAAGGTTACAAAAGGTGCCTTAGTGGTAGCAAAAGGTGTGAAAGTAGGTGTTGTGACCTTTTCACACATCGCCCCATTCAAAATGGGGACCCCCTAATTTTTGCTCCATTCTAGTCTTTTGGCTTTGATTTTTGTCTCTCTCTCTCTCTTTCCGTCTCTTTTCTATCTGCCTTTCGAGGGATTTCTCCGCCTTTGAGTTTAAACGTGAATTTGGCCAAGTCTGAAAATTAGGGTTTGTACTTTCCCGGCCAATCTGAGGTCAAGCAAGGTGAATAAATTGAAAATTGAGATTAACATTGCTGTCAGTATGCTTCCAGCAGGCTTCCACTGAAATTTCATCAGATTCCAGCTACTTACTATTTTTAGTAAGTGTGAAATTCAGGGCATTCCGCCAGCATTTTTGAAATTCCAACAGTCACACTGCATTCAAAACACATCAAGCTGCTCGTGTGCAAAATTTGAGCTAAAACGAACAACTTGCTATTTTTAGCAGTTCAGCTTCCGGAGCAGATTTCAGGGCATAGATGCAAAGTTTTTTTCAACGCATGTCTGGAGATTCCTTCTGGGTTTTCAAAGACCTTCGCGACAGTATAACATGCAAAATGAGATGACAACCTTCGGAGTTTAGCCTTCAAAGGCTATTTTTAGGGTTTGCATGTCAGGGTTTTCTTTGCATGTCGGCATATTCCTTATGGGTTTTTCGAGAGTTTCGCAGTGATGTGGCATGCAAACGGAGATGGTCACTCATTTAGGAACTTACTATTTTTAGCAGGTGCATCCCGACAGCCGCCTCCCAACACTTTAAAATCACGAGCTGATCGCAATGCAGTAGAAACGAGAACAAATGGAGATCATTTGATATGCATGTAGAACAAATTAGGGTTTCCAGCTTCGGGGCCTGAAAAGAAGGGTAAAAAGTCAGAATTTTCGAAAACCGGTGTAAACCACCACGATCAGCATCCTTCAAGCTATCTGCTGGTGAAATTTGAAGACAAATGGAGCACTTACTATTTATAGTAAGTCATTTTGGAAACAGGCTAAAAATAGCAAATCAGTTGCGGGCGCCGATGTTAGCAAGCAGGTCACGTGGTGAGGAGCGCATCATTTGAATTTCAAAGCAAACGGAGTTGTGGAGATATCAGAAGCAGGCAATTACTATAAATAGCAAATCACCTTCAGAAATGGGCTAAAAATAGCAGGCCAACCCGAGATAGCAGTGTCAACAGGTTGATGAGGTTGTGAAGATGTAGTGTCTAAAATCTCAAGATAATCTGAGCTTCTGAAGTGCAAGAATTAAAAGTGCAAGAATTAAAAGGCTTACTATAAATAGCAGGCATGGATAAACTGGCGAAGACGAAGAAAAAATGGTTAAGTATTAGACTTCATCCTGTAGCTACCTGAAAATGCGCCCATCTTGGCCTTGAGGTGTTTAAAAATTTCTAAGTCAGGTGTTCATCCTTCACCCATGGCCAAATGCGCCCAAGTTGATGAATAAGCATGAAAAATTTCTAAGGCATAGGTTTCGTCCTGCTCACTGGGTGAAATGCGCCCTCCTCACAAGCCAAGCATGGAAAATTTTCTAAGTATAAAACTTCGTCCTTCTCCTAGGCTCAAATGCGCCCATGCAACAAGAAAGTCAAGGAAGTCAAAGTTTTTCATCCTGCACACATATCCAAATGCGCCCACCTTGAGAGTGTGAAGCATAAAATTTTTTCTAAGGCAAGATATCCTCCACCACCCTCCAAATGCGCCCATCCTTCATGCATGTGCAAATGCGCCCAAATGGGGCCATGTAAGGACAAAAATAAAGGAGATGAAGAGTCACATGCAAGGCGTTGGAAATTTTAATCCCTCTCACCCCCTTATATGCGCCCATCCTCCTCCTAGGCTCAAATGCGCCCAAAAGAGGGCATGTGAAGACAAAAAACAAGAAGCTCAAGAGTCATCCTTCATGCATGCTAAAATGCGCCCATCTCAAGAGGGGGTCAAAGATTCAAGAAAGGAGTCAAAAGCGTTCATCCTCCAAGCATAGCAAAATGCGCCCAAATGAGGGCATGTGAGGACAAAACAAAGGAAGTTGAAAGGTCACAAGGTGGCATTGAATGTGTTTCATCCTTCATGACATCAAATATGCGCCCATGTTTTAAACTCGTCCTCCTCCCATGCTAAAATGCGCCATGTCTAGAAAAAGTCGAAGGGTCAACAAAGTTCGTCCTCCTTACATGCCTAAATGCACCCAAATGGGGCCATGTGAAGACAAAATAGGGAAGTCCAAGGGTCATTCTCCATGAAGTGTGGTATGCGCCTAAGGTGGTGAGTGAAGAATAAAATATTGCTAAGGTGTTGGATGAAAATGTCTTTCAAGTGTGAAATAAAATGCAAAGTGGTGAATGAAAAATAAAATGTGCTAGGCGCCTTCATGAAAATTTTCCAAGTGAAGTTGATAAATTTCCACCACTGGCAAATGAGCATGGATGAAATAAATTTTTTCTCACTGGCAAGGTGAACAAAGTTAAATAAAATTTTTCTCACAGGCAAAATTTTCAAAGTGATTTAAAATTTTTCTAAGGCAAAATATTTTCTTCCTTTAGAAAATACGCCTAGACTTTGAAGGTGATGAATTTTCTTGAAGCACGAGCAAATTTTCCGGTGATGAAGTCGAAGATGCTAGCACTACAGGATTGATAAAAATTTTCAAGTCAGAACAACTCAAGATGTTCATAGATGTGAAGAACGGGATTAAAATTGATTGAATAATATTTTTCTAAGGTTCAAAATTTTTTAAAATTTAAAAGAACCCGTTTGTTGCGTTCCCATGGATTCATCGCGTTTTGGAGAAAATTTTCTTTTGGGTACTAATGATCTTCGATGAGAAATGGATTTCCATGTCTTCCGCACTTCGCCAAGGCCTTCGGCATGAAGAATTTGATCGATGCTCGAATTGTGAATTTTCCTAAGGGAGAATTTAAAATTTTCTAAGGCAAAGTGAATAAAATGTGTTTTCAAGATGAATTTCTCCAGACAACGAATTTAAAGTGAATTGCCTAGATATTTTTGATTGAATTCTTCACTGGCGAATTTTCCAGAGTGTTAGAGGTGATTAAAATTTGCAAGATAGAACTTCGGCTGGCGAATGCAAATTGTTAACTTGATGAGTTTAAATTAAAAATTTTCGAAAGTGAATTCGAAAGATGCCAATCAAAGTTGAACTTCTAGAAGAACGAGATTCTAGACGTCGAAAGACAAGTGTCGAAAATACCAGAGAGGGAAATTCGAATGAAGTAGTGGAAATTTAATTCACTGGCTATACTTAGCCTCTTCCAGAATTCAATTTTCCTATAAGTGCTGAGGGTTATTCACTTCTTTTTCACAGCTGAAGAAAGTTCGATTTGCTCTGAGTCCAGTGTTGAGTTTGTTGCTGAGACTGAGGTTTGAAACTTGTTGAAGAGGAATTTGTTGAAGGTTGAAACTTGTGAGTTGTTGAAGCTCGATTTTGTTGCTGAATTTTGAAGTTGCAATGCAAGTGAAAAATTCGATTTGAAAGGAAGAAGGTTGCTGAAGTTCAAATCTGAAGTTACTGAAGTACGAATTTCAAAGAGTCAAGTTACTAAAATTTGGAGTTGCTGAGGCTGAATGTTATTAAGGAGGTGCGCACTTGCTAAGTCTGTAGTTGCTGAGAGTTAAAGAAGTGCGAATGTGCTAAGTCTGATTTGAAGTTGCCTAAAGTGTTGAATTTACTGAGACTTTCTAAGTGGTTGATAATTCGAAGTCTGTTGGAGAAGAAGTTGAGGTTTGCAAACGAAAAATAATAGTGCAACTTCTTGAAGTCGACTGGCAGCCCTGCAAAGTGTTTTATTTATTTTTCGAAGTTAATTCGCTAATGGATGTTTATTGTTTTGCAGATGGCTGAGGCAAGGATGACTGGCAAGGATAACAATGGTGCATCCAGGCAAGTTGTTATAAAGAAGCTGAGCAAGTCTTTCTTGCCGGAATCAAAGTTTACTTCGAAGTTAAGCAAGCTGGCGGATACGAACTTGGGCTCCGTCAACCTAGAGACTTTATCGAATGCTAGGGATTGGTAATCATCGACCTTCGACCACTTCACACAACATTGTTCGAAGTGGGTTATATGCAGCTGCTGGTTTCCCACCAACCATTCAGTGTTCGAAGCTGATGATGGAGTGTGCCAACTGCTATGAGAAAGATCACAGGTCAATCATGTCACCAGATGGTCAAGTGCTTGCCAACCTCACTCCTGCTGCCATTGGTGAAGCTTTTGGAATCCCAGTGCATAGAAACATGATTTACAAATCGAGGGAGCGAGCTGAGCGAATGTATGCTTCTGCATTCGAGAGATGTACATAAACGATCAATACTCACTGGATGAGCAACCCCAAGCCCTCTCGTGCGAAGTTGCCAAGGCAAATTATATCAGATGACTTGAAGCAGGAGTATTGTGATCTCATTATGATGCTGAGCAGAGTTGGAGGTTGCCCTCAAGCTTTTATTTTCGAGCCGTGGATGTTCTATTACATCAACCTCGTGCTGGAAGGAAAGGAGTACGTCAACTAGGCTGAAATGATCAGTGACAATTTGCACGAGCAACTCCTGAGCCTGAGGAGAACGAAGACATTCTATATGGGCTCTTACATCATTTACATGCTGGCCCGTATGACGAAATATAGAGGAATTTCATACAAGGAGCCTGTTGGTTGTGGCTCTCACCAGTTTAAAATTCATGAGGCTTGTCTGCAGTTGCATTTGACAAGTACTACTCATTACAAGTGTGTCAATGACGCCTTCACCATGCACATCGCAAGATTGCTTCAGGAGCGGATGCATCACAGGATCTCGAGAGAAGCCCAAGAATTGATTGAGAGGTATGGGTGCTGGTTTATACAATTTCCAAAGTTCTCTTACATAAGGTTGCAAGGATTTTCGTCATATCCATATAGATTGCCTAAGTACCCAACCAACAGAATATTGATGTTAGAGATATCTAGGCAATTGGTTGCCTACGATAAGATTCAAAAGAAAAAGAAGGGAGTTGTTGACTTCCCAATTGTCATTGGCAACTCCGATGAAGTGTGTCCTTCATTACAGGCAGCTAGAGAAGCCGAGAGCGAGCTTCAGTTTTATCACTTTTCATATCACACCAGCTGACAGCACTATGATCCGCATAACAACATCAAATGGGTACTATCAGAGGAATTTAAACACAAGGCAAATATTGAGGATTATTGGGCTGATGCATCGGACGAGGCTGAAGTCAGGAAAATAATGTTCTCTCGGTTGCCAATAAACATGATCAGGGAGTGTGAAGTTGTTTCGGTACCAGACCAGGTAAATGAGGACATGGACGTTGTCCATCTAGATTATGATGCAGTGAGAGATACTACACTTCCACTCCCGGATTGGTTAGAACCAGAGGTTGCTGACTTGGACACACTCTCCATTCCAGTCTTGACATTTACTAGAGCATGGGTTGACAGGCGTGTGAGCAGGTTGAAGAGTAGGTCGATTGCATTGACTTACAATTTGATGGGAGATCACAGGACACCCACCACCAGCAGGAAGAAACAAATCACACGAGGTCTGGAATCTAGAAGGAAAGAGCCAGTTCGGCAGGAGCCTGTTCAGCCGGAACCTCCAAGAGTTGTAGTCGAATCACCCACGCCATTGGAGACACGTTCTCAAAGCATACAAGAGGTTTCTTTATTTGCTGATCAAAGAGATGCATTGAATCAGGTGCAAGCGGTACAGGAAAATAATTAGCCACCACGGAGAGAATCAGTTGGCCAGAGCGTCAACACACCTGCTAGAGATGATGAGCAAGATGATGAGGGGACTACTACTGACCCTCAATTTCAGCAAGAATTGGAGACGGCTTTGGAAGATGATGATGATATAGTTTCAGGAGATACTCAGCCACTTGAGGACGATGAGCCTCACCAGAATGATATACAATTTGAACAAGTCCGTGAAGTAGAGGCACAAGAACAACATCCATTTGATATACAATATACAGTCCTTGATTGGCTCAGAGATAGAATGAGAAGAAGCCCCAGTGAAGAGATTGATCCAGCAGTTGAAATGGAAGAGTTTTTGAACAGGATCAGCGCACCTCCATAGAAGAAGAGAGCACGAAAGTTTTCAAAGATATCAACTGATGAGGATGGTTCCCGCACCCTTCACATGGCAGTGCCACAGGTTGATTGTGACCGAGATGAAGCAGTACCCGAAAACTATGTGGTCACAACTTTGGAGTTAGGACGCCCCACAGGTGCACAGATTGTAGAGGAATGTGATAACTCCTATCACGCCCTCAAGGACAGATTATTTAAAAAGGAAGGAAAGTACAAGAAGTTGAAAAGAGAGCATAAAGCTTTGATAGGATATGTGCAGCAGTTGTCTCGTCCTCGTGGGTAGGAGATTCTAGTGATTGAACTTCCAGCTGACATATCGAGAGAGTCAATCAGTGGCTTGTTGGAGGTAGGGAAGATGGCACAGGAGGCAGATAAGTGGGTCACAGGAGTTCGTGTTGAGACAAAAAAGTTTATGGGGGACCTTGCTCTTGCTTTTCAGCAGGCTTCTAGTATTTTGGCACGGATGGAGGCAGTTGATCAGGCCTGGGGCGATGCTTCTGTTTATTAGAGCAAAGTAATTCAGCGTCTTGAGGCATTGAGGCATGTTCCTTTGAGGTTGCTGATTGATGGAGGGGTCATTCAGGAGAATGACAGGTACGACTTTTCTAGATGGTATTCTTCAGCAATCACCGGACGTGGTTTCTTCGACGCAGCACAGGCGGATTCAACTAGAGTACGGAAGGCTATGGCCAATATCATTGATGGAGTCCAGAATACTTTCGAGGCCATATTTGCTAGGCGGTTGAATCCAGATGAGGTGATTGTTGATAATTTGAGGGGTAGGCTGGTGCCTTTCTTTTCAGAGGTGAAGACCTTCATACAAGATGACTTTGAGAATACTTCCACTTTCTCCAGCTTGATCCAGAGCACGTAGGATTCCCTAGTCGCTTGGAGAAAATCTTGTGCAAGGCATGAACAGTCAGTTACAGTGTTAGAGTTCCAGCTTGATTGCATTCCGCTCATTTCAGTTCAGGAGGTTGAGGCTGTACTTGGCAGGTTCATTGAGTTTGCAGCCAGAGAGAAGGAGAATGGGAATGCACTACTGGACGATGATCTTCTAGAAGATTGATTGTGGGCATTAATTGCCTTTACTATTTTGGGAGTGAGTGGGAATCTTTGATTCATTTAATGTACCACTCCCCATTCTGGCAGTTTTTAGGATTAGGGCTGAGGTGGCTTAATCTTAGCCATTCTTTTGATTGTAACCCTAGCCGTCCTTTGGACCGGGCTACCTATAAAAGGGGGAGTCCCCCTCATTTGTAAAGCATTAGAATTAGAATAAGAGCTAGAGATTGGAGATTAGAGAGGAGTAGAGTAGACATTTTGCTTGATAGTTTAGCATAGTTTGGAGAAGGAAAAGTTTTCCTTTGAAAACTTTTGTAAGAGATTGTTGTGTAACACTTTCATAATAAAAGGGGGAGTCCCCCTCATTTGTAAAGCATTAGAATTAGAATCAGAGCTAGAGATTGGAGATTAGAGAGTAGAGCAGAGTAGACATTTTGCTTGATAGTTTAGCATAGTTTGGAGGAGAAGGAAAAGTTTTCCTTTGAAATTTTTTGTAAGAGATTGTTGTGTAACACTTTCATAATAGAAGATCTTTTCATTGATGGTGAAATTCGTCTTCATTGTGTTTACCTAGCAAGGTTTCTTCGTCCCTTCAATTCCAAGTAGCGTAAGATAGCATAAAGTAGTTTAAGAAGTAGCATTTTCATTTCATGCAAGTAGATAGTAGCTGTGGATGTGTGGCATTGATCAAGGCACTTCATTTCATTCCATACCACTAGCGGCTTGCTGACGGCAAGTTCGCCTTGTGTGGTCTACTGGAGCATTTCATAAACTTAACTTCAGTTGTAACTCATACCTTGGTATGCGTCGTTTTGACGGTATCTTGATGTTGGGTTGTGACTTGAAAATTACTCGCTATCACTTTGAAGATTGCACCTACTTTGTATAAGCTGTCCAAGGTGAGGCGGAACGGAGTTTGATTGAAGCTGTTAAGATTGATCCCACGTCCCACCTTAGAGTAGAATCTAGAATCTTCTTACCCTTACACTCTTTTACTTTTTGTTCGTCTTCAGTTAATCTTAGGAAAACGTACTTATTGCTAAATCATCCGCATTGCACAAATACCTTCCAATCATCTATTTACTGTTAGCTGCAAGTATCCTGAACAATTGTGTAAGTCCCCTCGTGAAAACAGCAATTCACATCAAACCACCTGAGGGTATTCCAAGTATTTCGGAACCTTGGAGTTGAACGTGCAAACTTTCTCGCAATCTTAGCGCACATAATACTTTGATCAAGAGAGAATGGAGTAGCCCTTGGACAATTTCGTTCTGTTGATTGGTGCGGTCACGAAAATCACATCAACAGTAGGCACCTTATATCTTTGTACAGGTCATACTGTTACTTCTACTTTAGCTATTGTAGATACACATCAAATAGGGAAGTTGTTGGAAAAATCAGCTACAACAATTTTTTGTGGGTTCGACAATAGTTGCTGTGGGTTCTGTAATAGTTTCAGGAACAGTTGTTGTAGGTTAGCAGGCAAAAAATTAGACAGTTGCTGTGGGTGAAACAACACTGTGGCATTATAGACTTGGGCACATGAGTGAAGAAGGTATGAAAGTGCTTCATTCAAAGAGAGTTTTAGCAGGTCTAAAATGTGTTAATATGGATTTCTGTGAAAGTTTTGTGTATGGTAAACAAAAGGGGGTTAGTTTTCTCAAGGATGGGAAGCAAAAGAAAGATGAGAAGTTGGAGTTTGTGCATACGGATGTATAGGGACCAGTGTAATGTCCCTGTTTTGGAGGTAGTGTAATTTAATTAAAGTAATTAATTAAGTTGTCCAAAATAATGATATTTCATGAGGATGACTAATTGATTATTTTAATTAAATTAAAATGGTATTAAATTAATTATTTATAAGGTTATCAAATAAATCAATATTATTAGGTGACCTTATATTTAATTAATTTAATAAAGTGACTAGAATAAAATATAAAATCATAAAGTCACTTTAAAAAAAAAAGATATCTTTTATCTTACATTGGCAAGAAAAGTGTGTGAGCTCTCCCAAGAAAAGAATAAAAGGATCTTAAGGACTCATTCTTGGACATCCAGTTGTTGAATATTGTTTGATTGATTTCATTGGGGGAAGCCTATGCTTTCTACAGTTTCTTCATTCGATCATTGAGACCGAAAGTTCTCTTTGGTTGGCAACTTTGAGGTTGTGAAACTATCAGCTGATATTGTTGCATTGTTGGAGGTGGCATTTCAGTCATTTCACTTGGACAAAATTAGTGGCCAAGGGCCAATTTTGACATAGCTCGATTTGAGGGTTTGCTGGTGATATTTGTGCAAAGTCTACATCATTGGAGAATCGTTTTGCATTTTATATCAGTTGATATTAATCTGGTATTTTGTTACAGTCAGTACATGGAGCCACGATTTTGCATGTGAGGGCTTCACCTTGGTTCGATTTTGCATGTTTCGATTAAGGGCTTGTTGGAAGACATCTTGGAGGCATTGAATCTTGTTCGATTGGGCCTTGAGAAGGTTGATTTGCATCATACAACGATTGCCATCAGTTCTGATATCCATTTACAGTCATTTGTACCAGTTCATGGAGTCCACGTTTTCATTCATGGAGGTTCATATACCCATTGTTTTCACTCACTAGCTGGAGCACTCATTTGGTGGAGGACTTGTGATGATTTTTGATGCTTATTTGGAGACTTTTGGAGCTGCGAATTATTTTATATAATTATTCTTCATCAGAACAGGGGCGGCTAGTAGAGAGCTTTGATCTGAGCTTAGGAGTGATTCTTTGCATTGGATATTGATTGCTTCTTCATTCCCAGCATGAGGCAACTTCATGACCAGGTTCTTCATGACATTTGTAGTGGTTTACATTGTCAATAGTAATCAGTAGTGTTGCTGCTGTAGGTGTTATTCAGAAAATCAGACTTGGCATTGTTTGCATTTTCAATTGTTAAGCCAAGAGTTTTGGCTATTATCATTAGCATTGTATAAGTAAGCACATATCAATAAGAAGTTATAAGTTGTGTGCAATATATTTGATGTAATGATAATATTGAATGGTTCCTTAGTATGCTGGTCAAGTGTTTGTAAAAATGACAGTTGGCTGTAGGAGTGTATTTTCAAGCTGAGTTCTTATGTTTTGCATCTTTAAAGCCAAAAGAAGCTTGCATTTGTATCTAGTTCATTATCTAGATATTGTAGCAATAATTTGCAAGGTATTAGATTTCATTCGAAGCCATTTGAAGGGAAGCAAACAAACTGAAATTCAGAAACATCTAGTTAAGAGATTGCAAGTGAAGTGTTTGACAATATTCCTTGAGAGAAAACTTAGGCCAGGTTTGAAGGGAATTTTCTAGAGTGGTTTAAGAAGTGTGAACATTGACATTTTGGTCTATTTCCTCTCCTTTAGGGGAAAAATCCTAAAGTATTAGAAGGTCATAGTAACCAAGATCTTTGTTTTGCATTTTGGTAACCCTTAAGATATTCCTTGAGAGCTTAACTTTAGATCTGAAGTTGCAAGGGATATTACAACCAGCTCAGATATCTTCTTTCGGTGGCTCTTGGTATTATATTATATTCATAGATGATGCAATTATGAAGGTATGGATTTATTTCTTTAGGCAAAAATCTGATGTTTTCAAAATATTAAAAAATTGGAGAAGCTTGGTGGAGAATGAGATGGGTAAAAGATTAAAATGTCTCAAATTTGATAATGGTGGCGAGTATTGCAGCAAAGAGTTTGAAGATTATTGTTCCTCTAATGGAATTCGTAGGCAAAAAACGGTTCCAAGGACTCCACAAGAAAATGGAGTGGCTGAGTGCATGAATGGGACAATAATGGAGCGTGCAAGGAGTATAAGATTGCATGTTAGGCTGCCTTTAAACATGTGGGCAGAGGCTGTTAATACCGGTGTCTATTTATTAATAAAGGTCCCTCTAATCCTTTGGGCTGTGGTATTCCAGATGAAGCATGGACAGGTAAGAAGGTAAGTTATTCTTTTTTCAAGACCTTCGGTTGTGAAGCATTTGCCCATGTAAATTTTGAAAATAGAACCAAGCTTGATGCTAAGTCAAAGAAATGTCTATTTGTTGGATATGGCATTGATGAATTTGGTTACAGGCTTTGGAATTTTGAATATCAGAAATTTGAAAATTGTAAGAAGCAGGGATGCCATATTCAATGAGAAGGTGCTATACAAAGATCAGTTACAACAGCATGAGAAGAAAGAAAATGATTATGTAGTGCTGGTTGATATTTTGAATAGCGATGTTCTAGTGGTTCCTTATGCTCCACAACAACAACAACAACAAATACCACAAACTCCATTAAATGTTAGATGATCTTCAAGGATAAGTAGACCTCCAAATTTTTTTTCTCCCTCTTTGTATTCTATTTTATTGACTGATGCTGGTGAACCAGAATGTTATGATGAAGCTATGCAGGTGGATGACAAGGTTTAGTGGGAGCATGGAATGAAAGAAGAAATGGACTCCTTGATGAAAAATCAGATTTGGGAATTATGCAAGTTGCCTGTAGATAAAAAGGCTTTACAAAACAATTAGGTTATAGGCTAAAAGAGGAAGATGGAGGTAAGAAAAGATTTAAAACTAAGTTAGTTGTAAAGGGATTTGCACAAAAAAAGGCATTGATTTTGATGAAATCTTTTCTCTGGTTGTTAAAATGACTTCTATTCATACTGTTTTAAGTATTGTGGCTGTTGAAGATTTGCATTTGGAACAGCTAAATGGTAAAATCGTCTTTCTCTTGATATAGTTCCATTGACTAATATTCACATTCATACGTCAAGTGTGAATCATATTTTTGAGGAGAAGTTTGGTCACTTGAACCTTGGTGTTATTGAGCGTTGTGGTGAGCTTTCATCTCCTCCACCTCTTGCTTCTTCAAATTTCAATATTGTCATGGCTTCTAGTACTTCAATTCAATGGAATGATCATAGTCTTTTAGATTTAGCTTTGTGGGATTATTACTTAACATGTATTTTAAATTTGTTTGTGGAGTCTCATATTGTAGATTTGGAGGAAACTTATCTTTCCTCATTGACGACAATTATCACACAATTGTTATCCCCACATCATTATTTTTGGAGATTGTTGTTCATGAGTTTCCACATGTTCTTGATTTGTCATCTTTGATTGGGATAGCACTTGATTTTGTTGTGGCATGCTCTAGCATGGAGACATTTGATTAGTTTTTCAGAGGCACACATCATGAGACTTCTTCCCTCATTTATCTTCTTGGAGATGGAGTTTCCTCTACATCCACCATTGTACTTGTTTCTTCCCAAAGGAAGGCATGTTGCTTGCAGTTATTGGATTGTCTTTTGTCTTCAAGCATTCAACATTGGCATAGGAGCGACATCATTATGGAGGGGATATATAGTCTCTCATTTTCCCTCTTATGGGGGGAGAAGGGGTGGGGGACCGGGGGTGAGGGGGATTGTATACTTGTGATGAATCTCATCCTTGGTTGTTTTGTTGAGTTCTCCATCCATCATTTGTTCATGTTTGTTTGCGTCTTTTCTCTCTTTTGGAGAGGAGTTTTGTCCGATTGGGTTTTCTTCTTTTCTTTGTTTGTGAGCGATTGCATTTGTACATGGGTATTTAACATGCCCTAGTAGTAGAGATCCATCATCATCCTTGCATGCATCTTTGCATTTGTTTACGTCTCCTTAAGTTGCACTTAAGGGGGCTGTTGGTGTGAACAAGGGTATTTTCTATCCGGTTTTTCCCTTTGTAGTGTGACCAAGACATATCATCTAACTAGTTATTAGTTAGGTCCTATTTACACATGTTCACATGTTAAGTTTACTTAGGGAGTTAGGAATTTTTTAAAAAGTCTCTAGTACACATGTGATCCTATCCTCTATTTGCCACATGTCATAAGGTTAAGACACTTGTCATCATCCTAATTAGTCTTATCTCTCAACCTTGCCTATATAAGCAAAGCATCTCTATGTACATTTTTCATAATGGGTGAATAGATCATAATTCATTTTGCACCATAATCAAGCAATTATTTCTCTTGCTTCTCTATTGTAGAAGGCAATCTTTGGTCTTGTTGGTGATCTTGAGAACTTGAGTCTGTTGGAGACTCTAACACATGTTGCATAGGAATAATTGTCTCATTCAATCAACAGTCACAAATTGGCATGATAAATTGACGATTAGGATTCATGATGATTTTACATAGATTAAATTTATGTTGGCATCAATTCAATCCAGCTATCTCCTAAGCTTGATTTAATCAGACAATTGTTATCAATGAAAAATAAGATAGTGACATAAAATTAGTCCTTTATTTATCATAGGACATAAAAAATGCCATACTAATTCTAGAATTCTTAGAATCCTTAGACAAAGTTGTCTTGAATTTAGACTATTTGAATATTTACAAACAAGGAAATTCATGGTGTTCTTAGCCTTGAACATAATTCAAGAAACATCAACTTTGGAAATATTTACTTGGAATACTTTTATCAAGGATATAACATATTAATTCATGATTATCATAACTAAGGAGTTAGATTAACCATTCATAAGTTTTCATCATAGGGTCATTCTAATCACTAGTCTTTTGTCAAAAGAGGGAACAATGGGGTATGACTTTGGTAATTCATGGGGACAGCAAACTTTGAAGCAACTAATTAACTAATCAGGACATCCTCTTTCTAAGCTCAAAGATCTCTTCTTGAGAACATACATCCCTCCTAAGGGGGTTTCCTCCATATGCAGATACATCCCTTAGTAGAACAATTTCTTCTCCAAATTTTGGATATCACATCATGACGTCTTTAGAGTTTCATGGGAATGAACAAAATATCAAATATGGATACAAATATGATTAATTTTGAAGATCCGCCTACTATGGGTACAACTACACATGGCAATTATAAAATTATGCTTATATTCAAATATTTGCATCTAAGGATATAGGTTTTTTAAAAAAAAAATGTATTTATATATATTTTGACTTTGTATTTTAGTTAATAATATTTATTTTGTTATATCATTTTGTCTTTAGTTATATAATATGAATGTGTGAAGATTTTTTCTTTTTTTCTTTTTTGCTTATTTTGCATGTTTTTTCATAAATCCTAAATAGAATATGCTACTAGACATTGTGGTGTCATTCCCATATGTATAAGATATGGCTCAAATATAGGCTCATATGCGGATATGTCTCAATAATGTATCCATGCGGTATCTAGGAGTATGACACCTGTATTTGGTATCTGATACATGTATCAAGATAGGACAAGGGAAGTATACTTTGGGTATCCATAATCTGAACATTTGAACTGTAAGATGTCTTCTTCCTAAACATCTACATGTCTTTGCATGGTGTCCTATCCTTCTCCTTGATGTCCAAATAAGAATTAGCAACCTGAACATATACTTCCAAGATAGATGTTTTCAGTCCCTTCACATTGATGTCTCAGACATTATTACACTATTCATTTGACTCCCAACTTGAGGTATTGAGATACATCACAAAAACTCTTATGTCTGAAGTCTTGGCATCCTTCATATGGACTCTCAAAATGTACCTGCAGGTTTTTATCACATCTGTTTCTCTTGTTTTTGGTCTGTTATATATATATATTTTTCACATTTACTAAAATTGTTGGCTATGTTTGGACTATAACTCATCAAGATCTGTATCTTTACCTATGTCTTTGCTGTAGATTCGTAGAACGCTAGGACCACAGTTTTTTTCTATATAGTGACCTGTCTAACTTGTTTTAGTTTTGTCAGGTTCATGAAATGGCAATGCTTTCTGCAATACAAGCAGCCCAACGGGACAATTTGCGCAGTTTTGATGACTATATGATGCAAGTTCTTGAGGTATACTTGTTCTTCCTTAAGACTCATTATTCCAATATTTTTTGTTTTTATTTGAAATATGTGTTTGAGTATCCATTGTTTTACTGCTTCACACATTATTTCTCTCCCACATCAACTATTACTTTTGGGCTGAAGTCTTGAATATGGGCACTGAAGTTTCTGCTTTCAAATTCCAGTCTCTTAACTGTTTCAACTTGAAATCATTTCGTAGGTGGGATGAGCTCTATTGAAATACAAAGCATATTTATTAGCCTTGACATCTGTAGTGTAAATATTGTACATATGAATTTTGGGTTGAATCAGTAAATTAGTGACATTTTCAGAGATTTTATTTTTATGGAAATTGGGATTTTCTCTGATTGGTGTACTACTTCTTATTGATGGATGGTATAATCTTGTTCAACTAGGCTCCGCTGTGATTATAACAGTGACTGGGATCTGTTCTTGTATGAAATTTGTTTTCTGACTGGGAACACATGTATTTGCTTTTATACTATTTGTACAAAGTCAATTTTATCACCATAGAGTAGATTTGCTAACTTATTTAAGTTATCTGTAGGATGATTGGGAAAAAGAAAAGCGGGATTTTTTGCTCAATATAAGTCGTCTTCCAACCATTTCTAAAGCAAATGGTGGTATCTCTTCTGCTGGTATAAGTCAAAGTGTCAGAAGTTTATCAGGTACAGCAACTCCGCATCTCTCACAGGGTGCACAGAGTATGGAGTTAGTGCCTACCACTGAAAAATCTTTTCTAGACAAGAAGGCTTCAGCTTATGCAGATGTGGTGAGGAATCTTAATGCTGAAAGAGAACGTGGACTTCCATTCAAGGTGACATCTACATTTAGATGTTTTATGATATTGTATGAGTCAAAATTTTCACTCATATAGATTTTAATGCTTTATGGTTGAGCATGTCTACTTTATGATTTTGCTTCTCTAAATGTCCTTGATACAGTTGGAAGTTGATGTGGATTCCCCTGGTTTTGCATCACAATTTCATTGTTTCCTTCCATTGCATTTATATTTTATTATTTTCAAATGTAACAGAGAACTATCTCCTAATATGTGGATTGTAACTCCAACTTACAAGTCACGACTCCCTTAGAATACAAGTAAAGAATTTTGATGGTGGCTGAATCGTAAATTCATGAATTAGAATGATGTTCAGATTTATTGTATATGTTCAGTAAATATAGTCTTGCTAGGAATTTGCTTTTGATATTTTTTCCTAATCTTAACTTCACACACTTAGGTGGCAACAGCTTTCAAAACAGCTTATGAGGAATTAGCCAGTGAGACATCTGGCTCAAAATCTGTTAGCATGAAGAAGATATGGAACTTGCTTCAGGTAGCCTCTTTGATAAGGTTATAATCTTAACAGTTTGTTTCATAGCATAGCTGTTTGTGTCGTCATAGTTCAGTATCTGTAGCTAAATATTTACTTTTATCTTCATTTTTCAGATCTTTTTTGATTTTGTATAAAGATGATTTGTAAGTTATGTTTTCCAACATAAGGTTTTGGTTTTCTCTTTATGCATCAGGTTTTTCAATATAATTTTTGATTTTCTCTTTAATCATTTTGTTGTAGGCATTGCTTTGGGAAGATAAAGAAGCACCAAAGAATTTGTCAAGAAGAATGGTTATGGTTATTGGAGCAAGGCGCCATTTAGAAGCTGGTTATGAGAAACATATATTGGACACCATCCATAGTCATGCTGCTCAGGTCACTTATTTTGCCTATAGATAACAATCTTTTATTATTGCATTTTCTTTTAAGTTATTGTTGAAGAACGGGGTTATTTTGACATATTTGAATTTTATTGTCTGAAATGTTGTTTCAGTCGCTGTTTAAATGTCTTTTATTTTGAATTGCCTTTTAAGGGTCAAGTATAGCTTGTTTTTGTTTTTCTTAATTCACTGTCTTTGTGATGCACGTGGAAAGTGCATTATCAAGCAAGAATGGCATACTTGGCTTAGGATCCCTATCCAAAGGATATCTATTCCATCAAAATTCAGCAGAACATGTCAGACCTGTACAGTTTTGGCCTGCTTTAACAGAGCCACTTTAGAATGGCACTCTATTGGTTGCGTTTTTAGCTTATTATCTAAGTTGCCGAATTGGGTATGGGTATGTGGGTATAGTAATGCCGGTACGACAATTTTTTTTGGGGGGTTGGGTACGTCCGTACAAAAAAATATAAAAAACATATAAAAATCATAGATATATACATAATTGCAATCTAAAAAGTAAAAACAAGAATTAAATTTAGGATATCACATATCATGCATATGCTAAACAAAACTTAGAACTATCATAAATAGTACAAATTTGAAATACTATATACTAATTTCATTTGATATCAATTTGTCAAAACTTGAATGTTATGATAGATATATTGAATTCATTGTTCATTGGTTCAACATTTAAAATAAAATAATACAATTAGTAATTGGCATCCTATGGGTCATCATCAAGATCAAGATCAAGATCAACATCATCATTGACATTAAATGATGTAGGTAAATTAATAGAACCACGTCAACCCCATTATCACTTGCACTAGAAGCACATTGGGTATCCGACTCCACAAAAAGTAAAGATTGTGTGGCAGCTGAAAAATCTAACTCAGTTTGCTCTGGATCTACATCCCACAACTTTGTGCCTCCTTCCTTGTACTCATTCTTTCTATGAGTAAGAAGGTGCAAGTGGGAATGAACATAAACTAGTTCTTTTGCCTTACTTGCTATCAATTGGTTGCGTTTCACTTAGTGGATAAAGGAGTATGTACTCCTTTTCCTCTTAGATAAAGAGGAACTAGCAACCTATTGAAACAAAGTGAGAGGGTTACAATTATAAAATTTGTTATCAAACTTTTTTTTTTTTAGGCTGCAGGAATCGGGTAGCACGACCCCCTATAAACTGCAGTGCGCCTGGTAAACTTTTTAACGTGACCGGCGGCGCTGGCGCGACACGCCCTCTGGTACCACGGGACAGGGGAGACTAGAACTCGTGACTAGCAGAGCCGCAACGGAATTACTTAGCCAACCGAGCTAGGGCCCCCGCCCTAAATTTGTTATCAAACTTTAAATTTGAAGTTAATCATTTTATTATTTTTAAAATAGTAAACAATATAAGTTTAGAGAGTGCAATAAAAATTAAAAAACCTACTTGCTATAGAACTTTGATCGTAAGAGTTTGGAGGTGTGGTGATGTATGGCCATTGAGGTACCACCAAGCATGAGCATCCTTCCTATACTTGTCACGGAGAGCCGCAACACTTTGATTATCAGAGGCTACAAAACCAACAAACTCACTTGTAACTAAATCCTCCATTTCACGATCGAGGAAGAGTTTATTAAGTGCTTTCCTATACTTGTCATTGACTTTTGTATCTTTGTATAGTGGCACCCTTGATGGCATAGCCAAAATTTCATCACTATAAAATTTGGGAGTCAATGCAAATGCAAGAGATGTAGTGGGGTGGTCATTTTGTTCCACCGCTCAATAAAAATTGTTTGCACCTCTTTGAAGAAAGTTTCTTCTGGATCTTGCTCTTTTTCATTGATGATGACTTTCATTTTCTTGATCATTGAGTCAATGCCATCGTATACCTCTCCCAAACATGGCTTATAGATGCTAGTAAAACAAATCATACTCATGATGGGCTCAATGAAACGAAGAAGATATTCCACTCATTCCCACCAAGTGTCATCTAAGATCATCCATTTTACATTTGTTGTCCTTTTAGTATTGAATTGCCTCCATAAGGACCAACTTTGACTAATAACCATGCTAGAAAGTGGCTCCCGCACTTCACAAGTCGCCTCAAGATGATTGTGTTGGATGCAAATCTAGTTTCGACAACCTATTCAAAAATTTAAAATTTAAAATTAAAATATAAAGAAAGCATTCTCTAATTTAAAAAATAAATTAGTAATTACTAAAGTGAAATGTAAAATTTAAAAATTGAAGTGTTTCAATTACCTTCAACAACTCCACTTGTGAAAATGTTCTAAAAATGGCCTGTGACATGTGATGGTTTGGGATGAACATTTGGATCCCTTCAGCCTTAGCATAAATTTGTTTGATCCAATTTATTTTCCCACCCAACTTTTGTAGCATGAGGTTGAGAGAGTGAACAACACAAGGTGTCCAAAATACGTGTTCAAATCAGGTCTCAATCAACATACTTGCAAGTCTACAATTCTTTGCATTGTCGGTTATTACTTGGACAACATTACGAGGACCCACATCATGAATGCATTATATAAGGATGTTAGCAATAAATTGTGCATCCTTCACCTGTCCCTCACAATCCATGACTTTCAAAAACATTGCCCCTTTAGGTTACATTGCAATCACATTGATAAATGGGCGATTTTTGGCATCCTTCCATCCATCAAAAATAATTGACACCCTTGTTTGTTTCCATGAATTTCTAATGGGAGTCAATGCATTGTCTATGTTTTTTTTACCTCCTTTGGTAGTAAGGTGCTACACACCTTCTCATAACTTGGTCTTGTGTACCCTTGTGGATTCTTATTTACTTTTCTCAACATATCTTGCCAATATGGTGATCGAACAACATTAAATGACAAACCGTTTGCGTATAGAGATCTTGCAACGGTTTGATCTGCAATCTCTCTAGCGTCATTCTTAAATGCTCTCTCTAATGGCCCCTTGCTTCTCTTCATATTAATAGGTTCTTCAATTCTACCCAAAAATGGGTGGCTCTTTACTACGACATCAGGAAAATCACTATGAGATGGAGAAGTAGAGGGCCTCCTTGATCCCTTTCCTCTCCTCAAAGGATGGTTTATGCCACGAGCAAGTCTTGCATTTGCTTCCTCGTGCTCTCTAATTAATTTTGCTATTTGTCGAGGTGGTAACCAATTACCATCCTTTCCTGGACATGATTTGATTCCCTGAAGAGGGATGGCACAAAAATGGGCTTTCACATCACTGTATGAGCTAGTATACTTCATATTACAAAAATTGCATATCCAAACAAATGTTCCTCCCCCTCGAACTTGTTCTATTATTTGTGCATGTTTCTTTAAAGGTGAATTTGGGTCGATTTTGAAGGTGGGTCAAGCAACAGAGCTAGTACTAGTTGCCATTATGCTATCTACAACAAGTTTAGAAAACAATTATCAAATAATAAATGTTAAATATTTAATTTACTATTAAAAAATAAAAAATTAAGTTAGTGTAAGTATAATTTAATAAATTTATAAATTATAAATATTAAATTAAAATATCTTATAATTTTAAATTATTAATTATTCTACTATAGTTAGTATTAGATTAGTAGACTTTACTAACATAAATATTAATAATAAAATAAATTTATAATATATTTAAGAATATAATAATTTGACCTATATTTATTAATTTAATAGTTAATATAATAATATTTAATAGTTTAATTATTAATACTTAAATTAAATATTAGAATAAATTTATAATATATATTAATATTAATTATTATATATAACAAAATTAATATTTACTAAATAATTAATAATAATAAATATTAAATTATATTAATTATTAATAATCAATAAATATTTACTATAATAATTATTAATAATAAATATTAAATAATTATGAAAAGAAAGTATTAATTAAATTTAACAAACAATATTATAAAAAAATTATGAAATATTAAATTTTTTGTGAAAATTTACAAATAATACTATGAAGATTTCATTATAAATTTTTAAAACATTAAAGTTTATCTGTTTAAAGTTTTAAACAATGAAAAAATTAAAATAAAAAATTCGAAATGGAAACCTACCTGTGTGCATCTCCCTTTTGTCTTTTTGTGATTCTTTCTGGAATCGTATCCTCCTGTGGCGACTTGCAGAACCTTGGCCGTGCTTCTTTCTGAAATCGCATTTTTCTTCACCTTTGCAACTTGTTTCAACTTTCAGACAATGGTCACTGCGTTTTTCTTCAACCTGGCTGTGCTTTTCTTTGCCTTTTTTCACTATGCAAAAACTAATGAAAATGTCCTAAGGTTTTTGTTTTGACGTTGAAAAGGCAAAAAAAGTCATCGAAAATTGTGTTAGCATGTGGAGTCACATCGAAAATGGGTCGGAATCGCCATGTCAGCTTAGGGTTCATTGAGATTTGGGCATAAACTTTTGGAAACTTTTCTACCTTGAAACAACAGTATCTTGACCGATTCCGCAGGGTTTTTGGGATGTACCTGATTTTGGGACGTCCCGTACTTGGAATTGGTAGGTGAACTAGCCAATTCGGCAACTTAGCTTATTATCTTGTATCCTCTTGTTTCTTCTAGACATTTGAGTTCACTTTTGATTTCATCTTGCATTTGTTTCAGGCTGTACTTTTGAGTCCCTTACTCTTTGTTGGTTCTCTATCTCCTTTTCTATTACCTATATTTTTGTCATTTGAAAATTAATCAAATTTGTTTTGATGGGATACATAAAGTCAATGTATTCTTGTTTCATCTCCAATGACCTGTTTTATACCCATATTCATATTAGATACAATCTGTCACTTGTGTTTGCAGTATACATTTGTGTAATATATATTTTGATTGCATATTTGCAAAAAATAATGTGCCCCTGATATGGTGTTTTACTTTGTTTAGTTAATTTTTTTCTGGTTGGCGTTAGTTTCATTTCTTTATGCTTGACTATCTTCCATCTTTATTACTTTTTGCATAACTCAAGGATATTGATGCTTTGAGGTTCCTTAACTATTTGATGCCATGACTATACTTCATACAAGTGTGGTGACGTACCTATTTCTTCAACCATCTTTTTTTATTTCATTGGGACTTCTGGAATGTGTTGAAATAAATGTAAGGCAATTTTTATTTCATTGTCAAGGATGCTACAATAATCTGTAGGGTTGTGCAAAAATAGTCATTAAGCTGGACCTCTTTGCATATTCTTCTGGAGTTGTTAGGTAATTGGATGAGATTCATATGGTTAGGTTACTGATGTTGATTTATTTTGGTGACAGTTACCGTTATGTTTGTTGAGTCACTTTCACAATTTTGATATTTTATTATTTTGAGAAAATAATAATACGTTGTTGTGAGATTCATTAAATATCCTGGAATTTTGTAAGCTGCTGAGTTACACTTTCTGTTTAGTCTAATATTCATCTGATTGCTAAATTGTAGGCTGCCCTCGGAGGTGCTACTGGAAATTTACAACGGGTTCGAGCGTTTCTTAGGGTATGAACATTTTTTTGTTCCTTATCATGTTTCTGAATTAATTGCCAACCTATAAATGACCTTCTATTTACAGTTACAAATGTGTTGATAGATTTCACAAATTATAAAATAAAATTCTATGGCTAAGCATCGAGTGTATTGTAATATTTTGATGAGTTTATAATTTCAGGTTCGTCTAAGGGATCATCCTGTACTAGACTTCGATGCATCAGATGGACGCAGACATCCTCCAGTGGACACCACATGGCAGCAGGTATGCACCATGTCAACCCCTAAATATTTTCCACTTTGAAATGATACGGCATTTCATTCAAGGTGAATTTGCACACATGATAAGAATTAAATATATTTGTTGTGATGTATTTTCATTTATCATTTGGAACTCAAAAGTTCGCTTTTTTTAGTTGCATGGTTTTCTTTTGATTGCTACTGCACAAGCAAAGAGATTCTCATTGGTTCTGTGTTTGTATTTTTCCCTAGTCTTAGCAATAGGCACCATCCTCTCAATGCATTTGTGAAGGCCTTCTAGAACCTCTGTATTAGCATTAAATGACTTGTCTTAATGAAATCTTGCATTCAAGACATACACAGCTACATGTAATGGCCTATGGAAATGATAGTCTGATCTATTGTCTTCGGTGTTGCTTATAGGACATTAGTGGGCCTTCTTGTTCTGGTGAAAAGCTCTAATGGGCTCATTGGCCCTATATGTGGTCTTGTGGACATGGCTTGTTATATACCCTACCTCCGACTTCGTAATTTGAAAATTTCTTCTATCATGTTTCTTCTTTCTTATCTTGCTATCTTAATTCTTTTCTTGCCTCAATCATAAATCAGTTCAGCTGACAATTTACCAGCCATGCAGGCGGGGTCAAGAGCGGTCCATCACTTCCATGATCCTAACATTTGAGGTCACACCTTTGACAGTCCCGTATAATAAAGCTTTAGGTCAACAGATCATCAACACACCTGCAACAGATCATCAACCCTTGCTTGAAGTTGAGGTCAAACAGTTTGATGGATTTGATGTAAAAAATTGGCCCAGTCAGCTCAAACAATAATTTTCTCTCCAATCCCACAAGAAAAGAAGATTACTTTTGGAACTCTGCATCTGGGTATGGAATCTCTACTTGGAATAAGTTCACCCAATAGATCACAACTTACTATAATAACATCTGAAACAATTACTATATCAGCCGCCCATCCAAGTTTTGTAAAATGTGATTTGTCAAGGACTACACCTTGGAATTTCAGAGATTGTGTGTGCAAGTTGATGAATGCAATGATGACAAACTGCTTGAGCTGTACATTGGAGTTTTGAATGAGGGCATTAGGTATGATGTAAAGATCTTTCATCCTCTAGAGATAGCTAAGACCATTTATATAGAGCATAAGTACAAGGACATGTAAGAGATCCCCAAAAGACTAGTTTTGTCTGCTGCTGAAAAAGGTAACAGCACAATTGATCATTTTTTTTCCTCCACTGTTAAAATTTCCCAAATTGAAAATAAAAAATGTTAGGACAAGGGTTTGTGTTAAAAATGTAACAAGAAGGGTTTCAAGGGGCATTAGTGTGCCAATTTAAATTGTTCATCTTATAAGATGCTTTAGATGAAGGAAATGAAGAACCCAAAGGAAGTTCTAGGTGATGTTCAAGATGAAGAGGGTCTAGATTAGGCCACCATTTTTTTGCATGCCCTAACTGGCCTTGCTGCATCACAATCATCGTGAACCCAAGATTATATCAAAAAGTGAAAGGTTGGTGTCTTCATTTTCTCCAGTACTATTCATAATTTTCTTGACAAGAAGTGGGCTAGCTTGCTAAATTGCTTGCCTTACTCAGCCAAAAGTTTTTACTTTTTAGGTAATGATAGCTGATGGAGGCATAGTTCTGTGTAGAGGACTTTCCAATGATGTGAAGCTAGCAATGAGTAGGTACTAGCTGGCTACATCTATGCATGCTCACAGTCTTGGTGTTGTGGACATTGTATTAGAGGTTCAGATGATTAAAAACAATTATTCTTCGAGGCAGAGTGTTCCTTGTGGATGTCTAGGATAGTTTGGGGCTGCGTGGATGGGGAGGAGATGACCCCCTAGTCCTCTTGTTTCTTAAAATTCTTGGGGCATCTCCAAGAAAATCCCACAAAGGGGATGTCTTTAGTTTTGATTGTGCCAAGAGGATGGTTGAGGGATGTCAAGCAATCCCCCAAAAGGGACATCCCTTGGTTTTGGTCACGTAGGGAGAATTCCTTGACATCCCTGAGATTGTCTTAGGGATGTCTTGACATTCCTTGATCATCTCGAGAATGCAAGGTTATCCCCATGTCATACATTAAAATAGAAGAAAAAAGAAAATAAGGCATGATAAAAATAACATTCTAAATTAACTAAAAACCTAAAAGGATGCCTCACCAAGGCCTCCCAACCCAATAAAATTGTTTGGATTTATAGTTCCACACTTTCTATAGTTCCTTCTTTTAAGGTGGCGTGCTTCATAAGATGCATGAAGACTTCCTCAACAAGTCTAGGAGCACTCATACGCCTCCGGGCCTATGAGCGCTTCATCTTGGGGTGGCATGTTTGATGAAGGAAAGGCCGGTACTTCACCTCTTGTGAACTCGAAAGGTTGATCACCCTCCCTCTTTGCAAAACACTTATAAATTCAAAATAGACTGCTAAAGGAATCTACTATATTAATTGGTAATAAAATATCATTATATATATATATATATATAAATTCAATATAGACTGCTAAAGGAATCTACTTTCCAATAGATATCTTATATTCCAATTTCTTATTTTCCTTTTCTCTAATCACCACTTGACGATTTCTCCACAAGGAAATGATCTCCCTTTTTATCTTATTATTGAGGGAGTCACGACCTTTCACATTAAGAGTTACAAACTTTCACATTAGAAGGAGTCACATCATATTTATTATTAATTGATTGATTGAATGATGTTATGGATGTCTTTCTCAAATGAAATGCTCTCCCTTTTATATCTCAAGTTTGAGGGAGTCACACCTCTTCACCTGAATAGTTACAACCCTTGATCATTACTGCATTTGGAGAATAATAATTTAATTTTAAATAAGTTAATTTGCTAGGGCTGCTGTAATGAGTCCTAATAATTTTTTTTCCTTTTCTTTTCCTTCTAGATCTACCTTCGTTATAAACCTTATCTTGTTCAAGGGACACAAGTCCTCATATGTTGGTTGACCATTCTTAACAACTTAATCTTTATTTAATGCCAGTTTGGTGTAATATTAATTATCTTTACTGATTTCTTTTGAAACATAGGTTGCAGACATTTAGGAATAAAACAGGACATTACAGAAGTCAAATTCAAGTCACCAAGATTTTTTCGTATTTTGCTAGTGATCATTGGGGTTTCAAGTTTCTTATGATTACCGTCACCATGGTTAGAGTGAAGCAGTTGGATTGGAGTCACCAAGAGAGTATGCATCAGATTGGTTATTTTTAGCTGTGATCATTACTAGAGAATAGCTATTCTAATATGATCTTCTAGAAGATCTATTCAGATACATCCTATTTCAGGTTTTCTTGTTTTAGACTATCATTAGCATAGGAAGTTAAGTATTCTTTTTATTTATCTTGAATAAATCACATGCAAAATGTTGTAAAAAAGCCTTATAAAAAAGCGCTTTGTGCACTTAGATTTTGAAGGAACAGTAATTTTTATGCCTACTTGCTGCTGAGATTGTGTTCAAGCTTCGTGTTTTGTTTTATGTGTTCATTTGATGTATTGATAAATACCTCTTTGACCAATCTATTGATTACATTCTTTGTGGGAAGAAGGTGAGGAGGGGCATCCATAATGGAGAAAGTCTGTCTATAGGTATGCTGATAAATTGAAGAAGCAAAATAGTTTCATAATGTACTGACAATGCCTTCCTCTCAAGAGACCCAAGGAGGGAACACTCGGAAAGATTGAGTATATGCTTATAATAAACAAGCCTGAACTTAAAGACATTTTCTAGATAGAAGGTCGGTAAATAATTCAGCTTGAATAATGCATTGAAGAATCATTGGTTTGCAGCAGTATAGACACTGATGAATGATAAGATTAACTGTCTTGATATGTTCCTAATCACTAATCATTAGACCCTAAACTGTGGTCCAAAACATTGTACCTGTTAGGAATGGTGTATGTAATGATTTTGCTGAAGACACACATTGTTGAAGTGATATACCTGAAGTACCTGAAAGCATTGCTGCTTTAAAAAAGAAACAAAGGCATAAATAACCCTTGCAAACACAGGTTTTAGATTGAGAAAAGAAGTTGTAGAATGATCCCCAAAGTAGGTTAGTCTCTTGTGTTCTCCCGTAATTTGCATAGGTGGGGGATTGTGACTTGGAAAGAGCATCTTCAGAAGTATGGAAGATCATGGCCCTAGTTTTATTATGGTTAACCAGAAGATGGCAAAGCTTGCAAAATGAGTAGGGGTATCCAGTTATGACTGCAACCTTCATGAGAATGAGAATGAGAGTGGAGGATCATATCAGAAGAGAAATGGAGTATAATGATCAATACAAAATATATGATGCAAGGTCCAATCTTCATCAATAAGATTACTTTGCCTAAGAAAGTTCTGCTCATCTCTGTGGTTCCCAAAGAGAAATCACTGAGAGAAAGCCTTGTTTGATTGCTGGTAAATACTAGACAACTGACAAATTGAGGGAGTCCATGGGTAGTCCAAGACAGGCCGACGATTTCCTCATAGTGCCTCTTGATGGCAATAATAAAGAAAGCCTTATTTGATCTCTAGTAAATACTAGACAGATTGAGGGAGTCCATGGTTTGCCCAAGACAGGCCAACAATTGCCTCATTGCACCTCATGATGGCAATAATAAAGAGCTCTGAGATTGTCATATCACATAATCTCTACGAGAAGAGATGTCTGGATGCAATGTCAAAGTTGTTTCTAAACTATGCAATTTAGCATTAGTTATGCACTCCTTAAAGTTAATCCCTAAGTCATTGCATTTGTGATGTATGATTCTTGCTATGATTTTAATTTTCATCTTATTTATAGAGTTTAATTCCCTTCTGCTGAAAGGCAAAATCCTTGAACCGTTGCTGATGTGGTTTTGTGTATATGATTGGTGTTTGGGGTCTGCTTCCTTGTCATGATTTGTTTAGTATGTTTTTCTGAGTCACTGTTGTAAAATTGCAATTATTATGCTTTGATACAAACAAAGGAAGGATCTGTAAAAAAATGTCATCTTGAGTTCTTCAGTGATTTTCTATTGGTCATTTTGGTTTTAGCAGTTCATCACATTACTTCATTTGTAATTATATCCCTTTCTTTTCTTTGGTAGAAGACTTTGCTGTTTAAGATGCTCTCAATCAACTGTTCTTTTGTTGAGTGTAATTTTGAGAAATGCTGTTTTGAAGTGCAACATTTGCTAGCTGAGTTTTTCCTTATGTAATTTGAGGAGTGAATATTCTCTGGTCAAGGCAATTGTAAAAGAAGAGTGATGGAATTTCTCTGCAGATATACTTTTGCTTGAGAACAGGTTATTATGATGAAGCCAGGTCCGTAGCACAGTCTTCTAGAGTCAGCCATATGTTTTTCCCACAGGTATGTTCCTTATTTTTTAATGTAATTTTACTTGGGATTCAAGATTCACGGGATATTTAATTGCTTATATTTTACTTCTCTATGGCAGCTTGCAGAATGGATTTCAAGTGGAGGCATGGTTTCTTCGGGAACCTCAACATTGGTTGCAGAAGAATGTGAACGCATGTTAAGACTGGGAGACCGTGCAGGGAGGGCTGGGTATGACAAACACAAGTTGCTACTGTATGCCATTGTCTCTGGTAGCCGACAACAAATTGACCGGTTGCTTAGAGACCTTCCAATGTTGTTCAGCACCATTGAGGATTTCTTGTGGTTCAAGTTAGCTGTTGTTCGAGACACCGGGGGTGCAAGTTCATCCTTAGCACTTGTTCCAGAAGGTCTGGCACCATATAGTTTAGAAGATCTTCAGAACTACTTGAACAAGTTTGAGCCATCATACTACACGAAGAATGGGAAAGACCCATTGGTTTATCCCTATGTGCTACTTTTAAGCATTCAGCTGCAGTTAGCCGTTCAATATCTCACAAAAGAAGTTGGCAATGAAGGTTATAATATTGATGCTGTACATATTTCCATTGCCTTGGCTGATCATGGAATCTTATCAGAGGGAGTTGGAAGTGGACACAAGCTTGGGATAATGGATGCTGTTGCTGAAATTGCTAGTGTAATTCAACAGTATGGTTCATTATATGTAAGGCTAGGTAACTTGCCACTAGCATTGGAATACTATGCACAAGCTGCTTCTGCCATGGGAGGTGGTGCTCTTTCATGGACAGGCCACACCAGTGTTGATCAGCAGAGACAAAGGGAGATAATGTTGAAACAACTTCTGACAGAGATTTTGTTAAGGGAGGGGGGAATCATGCTTCTTCTTGGACCTAATGGGACTGGATCAGAAGGTGCATTGAGAAGATTTTTACCAGATAGGCAAACTCAACACCAGTTCTTGCTTGAAGCTGCTCGGCAATGTCAAGAATCTGGTCTTTATGACAAGGTAATTGTTAGCTGTTTTCTATAAAGATAAGAAAAAAATTTAATAAAGGAATTACTTCTATGGGATACAAAGACAAAAAATCTCAGTATGCTTGACAGCTCTCACAGACCCTTCTCTTGGCCTTTATGAAGAGTAGAACTTATCCATGTTCTGTATCATGAGACTATGTTACTAGATCCGTGGGCCAAGTTGCCGGATCCAGGTCTGGTTCAAACCAGATTTGGTATCCGCTTCGGTGCAGCAGGGACCATAATATATTTAGATATTTTTAATAATTATTATAATATAATAATATAATATTATATTATTAATATTTATATATTGTAATATTTATGTTATAATGTAATATTATAATATTTCTATATAATATTATAATAAATTTTTTCTATATAATAGTATAATAAAATATTTATATTAATATATTATAATATTTTATTATTAATATTTTTATATAATAATATTATTATTAAATAATAATTAATATTTATATATTATAGTATTATATTCGTATATTATAATATTTATACTATTATAATCTTATATTTATATTTTTAATATTTATATAGTATTTTATATATATTTAATTTTTTTTAATATTTTATATTAATTTTATCAATATTTTATAAGGTTTATAAATATTTGTGTATATGAAAATACTAAGAAATATTTATGTGGTTTCTGAGGCAAATATATATATTATTTTAAATATTTTTATATGTTTTTTGTATGAATGAACCCAACCCCCACAATTTTTTACTGGATCCATGAACCAAATCTACGAACCTGAACTAGTATCTAAATCAGAACCGGCAACACAGATGAGACTCTACTCTGATAACCACTTCTATGTATTCTTGTAATTTCTCAGCATTGAAGGTCTTTGCTTTGCTTGGCTAACACACTTCTTATTTTTATTATGTTGAATAATGTTTTTTCTGTTTAGTTGCTTAGTTAGATAGCTCTCTTTATCTTTTCTTGGTGTACTTCCTAGCCGATTAACCTATTTTGGTCACCTGCAGACGCTTTTATGATACCCTAATTTGACATTGACAAAAATACTGTTTGGTTTGTCACAGTCCTATCAGGATCATACTATGCTTTAACAATTATTGTAGTAAATAACAATACACAATGTTGAGACAATCCATGTAATAAGATTAGCTGACTTTTTGCAAAAACTTGAATAAGGTCAAAGATTCTTCTGATCAGGTATGAAGATGTTTGTATGCTGGTCAAACTTGCTTTCTTCCTTGGCATCATGCTATAGTAATATGCTTTATTGATAATGACATTTTCTTCTTTAGCAGCTCCAATGGTAGGGAGTTATTGAATGATACAGATTCTTTCTTAGTCCTTGGCTTTCAAACATGCAGAGTTCAACTGCCCTCGGCTGCATTAGATTAATAATCCTTGAAAAGAAAGCTATGTTGAGCTAGTGAGGTGCATGAGGATTACACAGTTGTGCCATAATTATGGATAGAAGAATCCAAAGTATTGTTGTCAACTTATTCCTATTTAGTTGTGTTTCTTACTGCATTCGATTAAAGCATTTTTTAAAAGCCACATTCCTACACAACCTAGAATTTGAAGGACTTGCAGATAGATATAAACGAAGTGAGTACTTGCCAGTCTTCTAGCAGGGTGAGCAACTTGCCCACATCTCATGAGCAGAGTTGGCTGTGAAACTTGTGAGTTTCCTGTCAAGACTCACTCATGCCTGGTGAGACTGAGAGGAAGACTTGGCTGCTGCAAAAACAAGGAAACCCTGCATAAATTCCTTATTTTTTGCTTTCTTTGTCACTTTTGTCTTTAGCGAAAGCATGTTGGACACATTTTTGTCATAATTTAGACTCTCTATGTTCAAGGAAGGTTGCATCTAAATCTAAGTCGGACACATTGGATTCTTCATGGCTTTTTATTTGCTTCTATGTTGTATTAATTCATTCTTAATCTTCCATTTGGCAGCTAAAGTACATGATAAGCCACACACTATGAAATTGTAGGGTAGAAATGGAACATGGTTCAAGGCAAACCTACCTTATAACATTGTTCTGTGGAGTTTCGGGGATGGGGATGTTGGGCACAGGTTTTGGAGATGGGAGGAACATGGACCTAAATTTGGGGAAGATGGTGTGGGGGTGCGGGGGGACAGCAGCTGATTGACGCTAATAGAAGCAGGGGCGGGGCTTTGGGGGCAGAGCCTCCAATGGGGTCAAGGGGCAGCACCCCTTGTGGGGATCTGGGGCAGCCATTTTTCGTAATTTTTTCACTATGTTTTCTTTGACACCAAATCTTCATTATTTCTTATCAAGTTTTCATTCTTTAGAGAACTAGCAGTGAAGCTGGGGAATCTGACCGGTCTAAAAGCTGAGGGCTGTGTAGTTATGAACATCATAACTCTTGAACATTTACTCTGTTTGTAGAAACTTCTTACAGCAATCAGCAGAAATAAAAACAGTAACTGCTAAGAGAATGTCCATTCAAGTAAGTAGACAAAAACAGTAATAACTGTTTTAAATATCAATGTCTATTTTTCCTTCAATACTGTGAAAATATTCCTTCTTTCTTCCAAGGTCAACCATTTGTACATGCCATCACGTTGGCTGTCTATTCAAAGCTTTTGCACAAATCAAAATTGTTATTGTGACATTGACAATCACAGATTGGTCTTTGAGGGCCAACACATCACCTATATCCACCACCTATATCCACCAGTATGGATAGGAGAACATCAAAGGCTTGGAGGGAGGAATTGAAATGTATCCTTCTTTGTATGGAGTTTATGGTACTGGCGAGCTCCCGTAGAGGAAGAAACGAAAATGTGTAACTCCTGTTCTCTATGTGAATGCATCATTCTCCATTGGGGATCCTTATATCAGTTTGGGCCTACTCTGTGTCCAATGGAATAGACCATTCTCATTCCAATTCCACCCATTCTTAGAAGAATTCTTCCTTCTCTTCCTTTGAATTCACATCGTTTGAGGCAAGAGAACCTTGAATAACCTCAGAAATACTAGGGCAGCATTATAGTTCATTTCTAAGAATATTAGCAGAAAATTAACCTTTATGAATAGACTGTATATCTAAATATGATTTCCTTTGAACTCATGGTCTCTTTTATAGCTGAACTTTGAGGTTAACTAAGCCTTTGGTCAGGTTCTTAATCTTGATTAGCTCCTCTTAAATCATCTTTTATCCAAAAACATGCCATTCTTGATTGTTTTCAGTACCTTGGGATATTGACACACATTTTTTGAAGATTTTGCAGAGTTCAAGTGACGTATAGAATCAATGTCACACATTGTAATTTTCCATCCATGGGGCATATTCTTCCTTTGATGGCCACTTGTGCTCCAAGTTTTTTGCCACTTTGTTCATATGGGTCGTGTACCTTGCATCAAGGAGTACCTTTGTTTCCTTAATGAAATTGTCAAGTCCAGAGTCCAATTTTAACAACTATCTAGTTTGGCATTGCACAAAACTGGATCCACCTTATCTATGTGACGAAAGTTGGAGCAATGTTGCAGAAATCAGCTTCCCAGTCACCCACTGATTTCACCTCGTTGCCACCATCAAGTATTAGAGGTAACAAACATTCCTTGAGGGCCTTGAAAACATTCAACTTATCTTTTAGCTCACATCCAGTATTCTTTGGAATTCAGAGATGTCATTTAAGAGCCTTGTAACCTCATGAATACTTGATATTTCAGTTGGAGTGTTGGGATTTCACATCCTTATGGACATTTCCCATAATGTATATGTGGAATTCATGTACTTAAGATCTCCCTTAAAGATGACTTGTTGCTGATGTGGCTGATGTGAGCCTTTCTCAAATTACTGCAACAAGCCCAGGTGGCATCAACTTTACACAAAATGCAAGATATATGATGATTCAAAAGGTTATTGGTTGAATCACTAATATTTTTCTTTCCCTTCTTTTTCTCCTCAATCTGCATTTTGACATTGCTTCAACTTCTCCTTTAAGTATGCAATTCTCAACATGAAAGGGTCTCTGTCTTGCTAGGATATATTTCTTGAACTAATCGGAGTTGCAAGCTCTGATGCAATACTTCGAGGAGGGTGAATCAATGATTTTACCCTATTATATTCTTGTGGCAACTTAATGTGATCGCTCTCTAAGTTATCAAAATTTGCTTGTAATTTCTTTGTTGTTGACTCACTAAATAGTGTTATGCTTACTGCCATGGATGTTGCTTGAGGAGCAGTTGTGTAACTCAATCTCCTTACAATCAAATTTCTTGTAAGCTCATTTATGTCTCTAGCTATATTTGGTTTATTATGTTTAGGGGCTATCACCTATATTCCCAAGGTTTCAAATTTAGTATTGAAACCTAACCCAAATTACAATTCCTTAGCTTGATCCTTAAATGTCAAGACATCTTTTTCGTTATCTTGTCTCCTTATAGTATTGTTATCCTATCTCTTTATAGTATCCATAGCTATAACAAAAGCTATGTCCCACTTTGGTAAGAGCAAGCACCCACTTTCTTTGACTAATATCTTGCCCTCCTTTGGAGGGATCTTGCTGACATCAAAATCAATGTCCCTTGGGACATTTTGAGCAACTTCTTTAAGCTCATCCTCTCTAATCTGCCTCCTTTCTTCATTCATTCTTTGAAAAAAGGCCTTTGAATTTTTCTTTAGTAGGAGAGCTTTGAATTCATTAGATTTTATGAATTCATCATTAGATATGAATTATTTGCATGCTAAGGCCCTTACATCATATACAACATTACCCACTTCTGAATCAAGAAGTGTCTTCTTTGGAGGGATGTCAATAAATTCAAGCTTTTGAGGCAAGGCAATGCCTTGTTGGATTTCTTGAATGTTGACCTGATTTTCTCCAACTTCCTTTGTAATTGGATAATTGACTAGAGGTTGAGCCTCTGCTTGTTGCATTGATCTTGCTTGAGAAATATTATCCTTTATTTTTGCAACATGCACCATTGGAGTTTGGAAAATAGATTGCCGAACTTCATGTATTTCTTGGTTCTGTTCCTCCATAATGGGATTCTAAACACTTGGTCTTGCAACAACTCTTGAAGGCACAAATCCTAAGCTATCAATGTGATCCAACATCATTTGCATTCTGAGAATGGGATCTTTGATCTCAATAAATGCTCCTTTATATCTAGCCTCCCGATGCTCTTTCTTTTTCCAAGGCAAGTTCTAAGTCACTTATCTCTCCTATCATCAACTTCCACCTTGGTTGTGTAATTTTTGAGCAAATCTTCAGATTCATCAAATTGGTGCACATATATAGACTTGTCACTTTCCCACTCTTCTTTTGATTTGATCAATGTAATGTTCTAGATCAAAATTTTTTCTCCTTTTTGTTCTCATCCTATACCCCATTCATTTAGAACATAAGAGTTCCAATCCTTCTTTTGAGGTAATGGTGAAATTTGAGAAATTCAATGTTTGTGGAATGAATGAGCACTTTTGGTTTTGTCTGAAGTGAAGCTTGTCAGACTCATTTAATTGCCAACTGATTTCAAGGAAAGCCACCCTATTTGGTACCCACTTTGGCAAAGCATGTGGCTCAACATTTGCTCCATAAACTCTAATGTTGTTATGTTTGAATGGAAAAACCAATTGTCCCAATTGTGATCATTCATCATATCCTTCCTCAGATTGTCAGACTTGAGGTTTCAAGAAATTTATAATGGTATTAGACAATCTCATCCTTTTGTGATCCAATAGCTTCAACATTACCTAAACAAAATATCTTTTGAACAAGCCATAGTTTGATGAGGAGTAGTGTAAATCCCATATATGAGTTTGTCCTTGAATGGACATGGGATTTCCTTTTGTGGTTTGGCATTTCAATTGCATGGCTTCATCCTAAATATTACCTCCATTGTGTAGCAGAATATGGAGTAGCATGGAGTACGATCTAAAAGAAGGAATTTGGTTATCACTCTTAAAGGACACCAATTCCTTATGTATAGCCTCAAGTTTCAACAATGTAAGTTGCTAAGTCAATCTCTATTGACATATCGATGCTGAATATCAGCTGCCAACACGATCAAGTGGACTGGTATCTGAGGTTTGAAATCAATTTCCAACACTTGACACATTGCATAATATGTCATTTTGAAATATTTCTCAAATATGCCCTCATTGAAAGGTTCCAATTTACTCTTTGCAAATGGTCTTAGTCCACTAGAACCTCTCTTCCTATGGCTTGGCAACCATTGGACTCTATAATTGGATCTATCCCTTTTGTATTCTTTGTGCAAGGCACCGAAATTAATTTTAATATTTGCTTGGGGATTGCGATTGAAGACTTCTTTGATTAATTCACTATTCATGGTCAACATTGGTGTTCCCTTATAATTATACAATGTTTTGTTGTCAATGTTGTATTTGTTATAGATAGCATTAATTAAGTCGACACCAACAAATACATTAGGGACCACCAATTTCCCTAAATCCAGCCTCCAGATGTTGGAGATAGGGTTATCCCTTGTGCTATGATAGTAAAAAATCTTAAACAATTTCCCATCTTTGAAATGGAATAATGGCATCCCTAATCAACTTAGCTATGTCTTGAATCCTATCAAAAAGGATTCCAGTGCCCTAGGCATGCTTCAACTTTTTTGCAGAACCAAGGAGTTGACTCAAAAGATCTTGTTCTAAAACCCCTTTTCTCTCTATCACTTTGATATACCTTTTGACTCATTGTGCAATATGGTAGTTCTACTTGTAATGGGAATGCCCTAGGATACGAGGGAGTGATTTATAAAAACCCAAAGGAGTATCAAATGCCCTTAAAATTAAAAACCCTAGTGACTAAAGTCCTTATCAGCACAAGGAGGACTTTTAGAACATACCTATTTTACCAGCACTCTAGTGTATGTGAATTGAAACCAGCAACAAGGAGCCAAAAGATAATTTTGTGTCCTTCACAATACTTGTTCAATTGTCTTCTTCGTAGCTTGAGAACAATACCCTAAGCTTTAGGAGTCTGAGTAACCTTTAAAAAGTTAATGTCGTCCACCACCTTTCGCATTGAATCCTCATATGAGCCAAAGTCTTCATGGCACATTGCAAGCCATTTACTCCCTTTGAATATCAACCATTGATCACTTCTGAAGAGTCAGATTGATGGACAACACAAGTCACAACAGTGGAAGGAATTTAAAATGCTTTTTTATCAGGTCATGTTGCAAAGAAGACATGCATTGAAACCATAGAATGACACCTATCTCGGCTACTTTCATTCAACACCAACTAGTTATGTTGGAACTTCTTATCCAATAAGGGAAACCCATGTCATTCTAGCCTTGTCATTGTAGGAGACACATGTCAGCACATCACATTGTTGAAATCTTGATGGAAGGTGCAAGGATATGAAACTACACTAGGAGCTATTTGTAGATTGCAATCAGGAATAGCCATGGGTATTTCTTAAGTCTTTAAAAGAAAAGGATTTAATATTGCCTCCATGTTCATAGTAGGAATGAAAAGAGAGCCCAGCTATGAAATCATGCTGCGAAGAGACCTTGCGTTGCAACGGGATGCCGACACCTGACTAAATGAGACAAAGCCTGACCCACCCATGTCCTCAAAAGAAAACACGATCAAATATTCAAGACCAATGAAGGTGTGCCAATTGACTAAAAGTGATATCCACCTAGTGGGGTCTACCTAGGATTGAAATGACTCTCGCAAACATGTGTCGATAGAGCACAAGAGTGCAATTTCAAGGATATACGTCTTGAGACAAGCTGCACCATACTAACTTGCATGCGACACAATAGAAACTCAACATGTACATAGCAAGTGGGAACCACAAAGCCTTTTGAAATGCATATTGCCTAAGGTTTATGATATGTTCAACGAAGCAAATGTTTTAGTTGGTAGTCTAGACAAGAGGTCCGATCAAATAATGATACTATAGACATCCATGAAGTGATTAAGTGATTTCTCATTGGTTCAATAGGTCATCAACAAATTAGAAATTAGGAGCACGAAATTTTGAAAGCATGGGCTATGGGGTTTTAGACTATGGATAAACCTTGCAAAATATGACCACTAAAACCTTGAAGAAATTATGCGACCTAACAGTGAGCACTAAAGTTTGACATGTAAAGTTTGTCATTGCTACTATTTTGTTGGCTTCATTGACTTCCTTTCTTGTTTTACAATTTGATTCTCCTTATTTCTTCTATATGTGCCACTTTTTATTCTATATAGTTTTTTTCACTATAAATTCACTTTTGTGTGGATTTCCAAAACAGTGCATGCTGCCAATATTTATATACTTCCGTAAATATGATTCTATTGGATCATTTTGTATGTACTGCCTTTCATTCAATGATGTGATTTTTAATGTAAATTCAGTGTTGTGTGTACTTCCAGAACCTTATACATTGCCAATGTTTATATACTTTTTTTAAAATTTAGAGATGTACATGATGCATCTGTGTACTATAACTTCATGTTGTATGTAATGGAGTGCGTAAAGTTCTCCATGGTTCTGACTCATTCTATATTCTAATCTTCTTAATCATTGCAGTCTGTTGAAATTCAAAAACGGGTTGGGGCATTTGCAATGGCTTTACAGACCATAAATAATTGCCTCTCAGAAGCCATTAGTGCAATTGCACGAGGTCGGGCTGATGGAGATACTAGGACTGCTGGTCTGGTTTATTCGGGCAATGATATTATAGAAGCTTACAAGTTTTCTGGAGTAACAAGGTCAGCTAACTTTTTTCATTCTCATCTTGTATGGATTTATATGAGTTTAAATGATAGTTTTGTGCTTTCTTTAATACGCTTATATGGGAAGAGATTTTGAAGTGTGTTGCCGTCATTTTCTAAGTTCTGACAAGCGAAAGAGAAAAATAATCATATACATGCCTTAAACATCTTTCATTGTTTCTTTCTTAGGAACAAAATAATAAGATACAGGTCTCAGCTGGGGCATACAAAAAATTGATTACTATTTCAAATTTAGAACCATTCTCAACCAAATTTTCCATGAAGACTAATCATCACTAGATGCTGCAGAAGGGCATGGTTTGGATTTGAAGATAGGCAGAGAGGTGAGGAAATATCAATGGTGTACCATATAAACAGTCACATGGAGATGCATACAGCATCAGATATGGATATGGCAAATTTTCAAGATCCCCTAATACAGATATAGCTAGATATGAAAATAATAGAAATATGCACATATTCAATTGATCGTATATCTAAAGCATATAATAGCACATAACTTCAACATGTTTATTTATATGGATTTACACTTGGTTTTATATTTTAGTTTACAATATTTATTTTGTTATATTATTTTATATACAGTGTTCCACGGGCGTTGGGGACGCGGGGACAGGGGGACGTGTAGGACGTGTTTTGGGGACGAGGGCACAAAGGGCCTAAGTTTAGGGATGGTGGGGGGGGGTGGCGAGGTGGTGGTGTTGATATAGTTATACATATACTTATAGTCCTTGAAAAACTAGTTTTGAAAGGATGTATAACAGTATAAGAATTACATTTCAAATGAAACTATAGGAAATTAGTAAAATTATAACATAGCAAAATTTGAAAAACTAAATCTAAATACGAAGATATCTTGAATGCTAATTGCTAAATAAAATTTGACAAATGAAATTGTCAAATTGGAGATTTCTATTATATTGAAAATATGAATATCTGATGTCATATGAGATACCACAATGACACAAAGTCTATAAAGATGATTACATGATTCATCATTACAATGAGTAGCAAATGCCAAATGGCAAATAGTAAAACTAAATACAGATACTAATCGCAATAGCATTACAAAAGACAAAATGCCAAAATGTCAAAACTCAAAATGTAGTGAATGGAGGCCTCTAATCATCTGCAAACTCCTCATCACTGTAACTGTTGGACTCCACAAGGTCAAGATCCCTCAAGCTCACACCAACCAGCCCTACATCTGAAGTGGTAGGATTATCCTCATCAATCTTTGAAGGCTCCTCTAGCTCCACATCCCACCGTGTTGCTGGACTCTCCTTGTACCCAAGTGTCTTGCGGTCCATGAGATGCAAAGCACTGTGTACAGCCACAAGCTTTTTTTCTCTCTTAGAGGTAAGTCTGTTCCTCTTAAGAGAGTGGATTGTTAGAATAATATTTCTCTATTGTTAATGGTCAATACTATACTGTTTCTACAGTAGTTAGTAGTTGAGGTAGTTAGACATCTTAAATGTCTACAATAATCTTCCTTCTCTATATATTGTAATCTTTCTTTTTAGTTAATACAAGTTACTTACCAGTTCTTTCCAGAACATGGATGAAGCTATATGTAGACCAGTTCCTCTCAACAGCTGAAGAACTGGAAACTTGGGATAGCAGACAGATAGCTAGAGTGGTGGTCAAAGATTTCAGACCATGACAATTCCACCACAAAAGTGGGTCCTCCTTTGCCATAGATTCTATATCCATCTTTGCTGCATCTGAATAGACTCTAAGAGAGGCGAATCGTCCCCACTCAGTGCAAATTGTGCCGACATCTCTAGAATCATACATCTTCTCTATGCACCTAAAGAAACCTGCCTTCACCTCATCATCCTGAATTGGTGTCACTCTACCCGGTCTAGCCTTGCACCACTTAGGATTCAAGGCAAAGACAACCATATGCAAAGGAGTGTTCAACTTGTCCCATCTATGATTGGCCGAATGATTTGTAATTAGAGGTTTACAAAATAACTTGTAAATTAAATCTGATTACAGTAATTTCCCCGATCCAGACAGAATTGCGTGATTATGTTGTTTAACCGTTGAAATTACAGACTAAGTTCACTTAATCCTTTACAGAACTCAATGAAATTAACTAATTACTAAAATGTTGTAATTAGAACTTAAATGCCAAATTGAAAATACTGGAAAGAAATTAGAGAGAATGTAAGACAGGAGATAGAAGAATAATAAGACAGAAGATAGAAGAATACGACGCAAGTTGATAACGGAGTTCGTCCAATCAGGACTACGTCTTCGGGTCCGCTTCTCAATGTTGGACCGCTTTTATTAATATCGCCAAGCACCTGAAGATGCCTTCTTACAATATTCAAGCTTCAAAAACCTGCACAAAATTTCTCACAATCTCTCTCACTTTTACAATTTTGGTGTATAAGAACACCTTGCAATTCTTCCTCTCAAAAAGAATTCAACTCTCACGAAAGGATTATTTCTCCAAGTAGTCTTGCTTATTTTCAAGCTAAAACTCTCCCCCTTTTATACAAATTTATTTGCTAATATGGGCTAAAACCATATTATTTGCAAATATACCCATATCTCCTATTACAAGAAAAAAATTCAATAATATCCTCCTTTAATAATTTTTGGAAGGATAATATCCCCTCAAAATAATTCTCTTTCCATTTGAATGGTTACGAATGGATTTATTCTCTATTATTTAGGGAATATTTTATGTAAGGTTTTATTTGATCCCTTAATTTAGGAATACAATTCCTAATATTTCCGTGTAAAAGAAAATATTCTAGGCCTCTAAAAATATGGGATAATTTAGGCCCCTAGGAAAAAGGGATTTAGCCTTATTCTAAGGCTTTGAAAAAGCAATTAAATATTTTAGAGAAAATGGTGGGTGGTGATCCCACCATCCTCTCCTCCTTTTAAGTTTTTCCCCTAAAGACAAGGGAGACTTCCCATATAAGGTGGGATACCCCCTATTCCTTAGGTGGCATCCCACTTTAATAGGTGGTGCCCACTTTATATATATTTTTTCTTTAACAAATATGGTTTAATCCATATTTATGCCATGTCGTATACTCTTGCCATGTCACCACTTGTCACATCACCATGCTGATGTCATCATTTTGATTGGTCAACTCTTTTTGTCTGCAAACTTTGACCAGCTCTATTTTGCTCATTCGGACTCTATTTTCGAAACCGAATATAGTTCCGGAATCAGCACGACGAGCTCTACATTTTGGTGTCATTTTTGTCTCATTTTGAGATGATTAATTTTCGGCCTTTTTGAATACCTGATTTGTATGTTTGACCGGACCTTTGACTATGCATAAGTTCTGCATACAAACTCCTTTTGAGCCCATTCAAGTTGCGTTAGGACCATGTCAGCGAGCTCTGTGTGATGATGCTAGTTTCATGAGATTCTGAGATTGTGAAATTTTCAGGTTTTCCAGGATCCACCTGGATCATCGGATGTGCTCATTGTAGAATGCTAGAGAGGGGTCCTTCACTCGCACAACAACCCTCATCTGGTCAAGCATAGAGTCGATGCACTCATACACCTCTCCAAGGTTAGGTGCATCCCCATCCCCATATATGATAACCTGGAATACTGGAGAAATGATGGAGACAATGTATTTCGCATCAGTCCAAAACACATCACTCTTCACTATCTCCTTCACCCTTCTCCCCTACGCTGTCTTGGCCTCGGCCCACCTATTCCACTCATTAGTCATAACCATGAGTTGCAATGCCTCTTGCAACTCAATCATTCTCTCCAAGAGAATGAAATATGATGCACATCGGGTCTCCACCGGTTTCAAGAACTCCTCCTTCGCGAAGATCCTAAAGAGTGCATGTGAAGTGTGGTGGTTGAAGATAAACATCTGCACATCTCTCGCATTGGTGACAACTCCTCTAATCCAATCAATCTTCCCCATGTCGTTGAGTGCATTGTTCATGGCATGTACACAACATGGGGTCCACCAAATATGTCTATAGGCTGCCTCAATGAGTCTCCTTGCTGCTCTACACACATGGGTTGCATCTGTGACTACTTGGACCACATTTTGTGGCCCAACCTCCTCAATAGCCTCCTTGAGGACCTGAAACTGAAAATCAACATCTTTGCAATGCCTTGTACAATCAACTGCTCTAAGGAAGTATCTGCCCTCTACACATGTGACCATGATGTCGATGAGTGGATGATGGCTAATGTCCATCCACCCATCCATAACTATGCTGCACCCAGATGCCACCCAACATGCCTTCATCTTCTCCATCAAAATATTGATCTTGGAATAACACTTATCCAAGATCGAGGTCCACATTTTCGTCTCACCTGGTGGCACATATGATGTTCCTCCCTTCACCACCATAGCCATCATCTCCCTATAATAAGGAGACCGTGTAACATGAAATGGAATGCCATTGGCAAAGAAGAACTTGCCAATGGATTCATCTATCTCATCTCTCAGCTGCACATTAAACATATCAGCTATTGGGTTACTTTGCGATGTCTGCAACTTGCGTTTCCCTGCGGTTGTCCCACTAGCGGCACTAGAAATGGAAGTGGATGGAGATCCAAACATCATTCCTCCCGTTTGCGAAGCATGAGGAGAAGTATGTGGCGCATGATGGATATGTTGAAGGGCTTCCCTAGCAGACAAAGTAGTAGGGACTGAAATATTTGTGTCCTCTGGAAGGCCCCAAAGCTTGTTAAAATCCATTCTATACTTTATAATTTTAGGTTCCTTCAAAAACTTACAAGGGTCCACACCTTTTCCTGTCCAAAAAAGAAAGTGTGCATTCACTCTAGTTTGGCTACCAAACCATTCAGTCCCACAAATGTTGCACTTCCACTTCGTTGTTCCCCCACCTGAACGTGATGTGCCTTGCATTCTTGAAGCAAATTGTTTGAGAGGAGACTTAGAATCAAAAGGACCCCTAGCATACTCTGCCAACAACTTTGAAGGGCAACCTGTACTAGCTGGTGCACTCGCCATGGAACTAGATTGGGCTATAGGATCAGCCCCATGGTCATCCCCCTCATTCTTAGGTTCAAAATCTGAATCATGTTTACTATGAGAATGGATTTCCATTGTTGATGTTTAGTAGCTTCAGACTCATTCTTCCATCCTCTTGTGACCACATTTATTTTGATAATTAATGTGAAGTGGCACTTCACATGGCAACAATGTAATTCTCATTTGGGCCGACCTTCTTTGTATTTTCATCTTGGCCGACCTTCCTTGTATTTGTAATTATTATTTGTAATTATGTTTTCTTATGGTGGCCAACCTAGATCTTGAAAAGGTGCGACCTCTCTATTGATGTGTATTTATAAGAGGTCATTTCCACTCCATTTGACATCAAGCAAGTTCAATTATTCCTTCTTCTCAAGTGCGAAATCTTCAAGATACAAGTGCGAATTCTTCTAGGAGCAGATTGCAAATTCTCTAAGTGCAGATTGAAGATCAAGTAAGAACAGATTACTTGGTTGTTATTACAGCCATTATTGGTGTTGAATATTGGCCTTGTGGTTGGCCTCATTGTAAAGAGTATTGTTGCCATTGCTTATATATATAAGAGAGATAATTGTTGCTGGGTTTTTCTCCCTCAAGTGGAGGGTTTTCCAGGGTATATGCTGGGTCTTTGTGTCTGATTTTTGAATTAAATTCTGTGCTTTACATCTAATCATAAAATTAACATGGTATCAAAGCGGGTCTTAGAAAAAATATGATCAGATATGGCAGAAAACTATGTCAAAAGAAATGAAGAATGTTTGGTTTTTATTCTGCACTGGGAACGACAACTCTCAGGAAAATTGGTAACCATTCAGGACATAGCCCCTGAGATGGTTAATCTCATAAGTGACTGTACAATGGGACGATATCAAAAGGAAAGCATTGTAGACGAGTTTGATGCTTGGGTTGGCTTGTGCTAGAATAGTGACGAGAATCATCGGCCTTCAATTCTATTATCAGTTGTAGCCCGAAGATTGCTACCAGAAGTTGGCTTACATATCGAAACGGAAGGACTCAAAGACTTTGTTTTAGATGCTAATCACTGGCACTTCTCTACATTACGACACCCAACAACACTTTGGAACGGCTTCACAACATAACGGAGAAGTCTGCTACATTGACGGGTGTAAATATTCTATGCATTATCTAGTGCGGGAACTTCCTTGGTATTCCAACTTCGGGAATATATATCTCTGCATTGGGTTCATTTTATATTTCATTGGCAGGATTATTAACATAGTTTGCTTTCTATGTTGATCGGGATTGAAGTGGATATGGGAGAAAGAAAAGTCGTTGATATCCGGAGACATTAATATTTTGGAGTGCTGAATAATCGATAAGTTCCTTCTTCACCGAATAATAGAGGCGACGACTAAGGTTATCAGATGCGTTTGGACTCCTGACTATTGTTGATATCGTATTCACATGTTACTCCTTGTGTTGGTTGAAAATTATGTAATCAGCTTTCGATAGATTACACAACTTGAACTTCAGCCATAGCTATGTGAGATGTGAATCTCTCCTCTCGGAAAGGGGAGGCGCCCTTCTTACTGCTAACATAAGCGATAGTAAATCAAACAAATAATTACAAAATGTACACGAAATTCACGGAGTGGGGGGGGTGTGTTACATTCATCCTTCTCTCTTTTTTCAGAGAAGATGTTTACAATGCTTCACTTGTTGGAAGTTCCGAATTCTTGATAACCTGAAACTAACAACTAGCAAGAATGCCAATATCTCTATCTCACAAAGCGAAGTTTAGAGATACCGTAGTAATTAACAACAAACAAATAAATTAAAAGGGCTCACGAAGGCACAAAGTCGCTTCAGAGCTTTATCGCTATTGGTCTGCTAGATGACGCGCTTTCGTTAGAAGCACAAAGTCTTCTTAGACGCAACAATTCTTCGAACAGCATGAACGATTACAAGCACAAAGTCTTGTAGATCATCCAACAAAAGTATCAATGAGCACGAACGATTACAAGCACAAAGTCTTGTAGATCCTTCGACAAAGTATCCAAGAGTATGAGTAATTACAAGCACAAAGTCTTGTAGATTATTCAACGAGAACATGCAAGAGCATGAATGATTACAAGCACAAAGTCTTGTAGATCATTCAACCAATGATAAACAAAAATAACAATGCAATCTAAATAACGAATGTAACACAAAGTTTACATCAACTACTTAGAGTCTTTCAGATTCTTCGAACTAATCACTACCAAATCAGATTCAACTCACAAAAGTATCAAATCCAACGCAAAGTTTGGCTTGCAATCCTTTTCTTTATTAATCGAATCTCATTCACAAAGCATGAACGCAAAGTTTCACAAATTTGCTTACAAAAGGGCAGCACTTCGTTGCAAAAGGCTAAAAGATACTTTACAATGAAAAATCCCTCACATTATATAGAAAGAGGGATGAGCAAAATAAGGAAAGAGATTGAGAAAATCAGGGAGAGTTAGGTGAGCGATTTTAGGAGATCTCACCTAACTTTGACCAAAGTCAAAGTGTAATTTGTTTTGAAAATATTACATCTTTGGACTTGGTGTAATTACAATTTACAAAATGACATTCAAAAATGTCGAGAAATATTTACAAGATGCATAATGGGATGCACCGGAAATGTCTAACACTGGAGAACAGGAAGCTTCTTCATTTTTCTTTGCTTGGGCGCGGAGTCTTCATACTTCTTCCTGGTCTCCTGCATGAACTTTTTATTTGGATGAACCAAGATCAAAGGACATCACCTTCGGGATCACTTGACGAGATCTGGAGAGAAACTGCAAGGATGGTGAATCAATAGGCGTTAGCAGAAAAAGCAGCATTGGGAAGCGCGAAGCGAGCAACAATGTCGAGCAAGCATGAAACGAGCAACTAGGCACGGAAAACGATGCGGGAGTGAAGAAACGGGGTCCAGAATGGAAATAGAGCGAGTTTGAAGAGACTAAGATAAAAACTGCCAAAAGTGTAAAGGTGGTAAAATTCAGCACCATTGCACAAAAAATGACTAAGTCTGGAAGAAAAGTGCAAAGGTGCTAAAATTCAGCTCCATTGCACAAAAATGACTAAGTCTGGAAAAAGATTGTGAAAAGTGTAAGGGCGCTAAAATTCAGCGCCCTTACATTTTTGGAGATTTCAGTCTTTGATGCAGGGGCGCTAAATTTTAGCGCCCTTGCACTTTTCAGAGTTAGAATTTATTCTGGCATTTTCAACATGTCATGGCGCTAAATTTTGGCGCTTCAGCATCTTGAGCACATTTTTGGTAAAACAAATGTAGGGATGAATGGAAATGGCGCTCTGAGTTGGAAAAGTTTGTCTGCATGGAGTTGCCATTGAAATTGGAGAATAAAGAGAAAGCAAGGGTAACAACTTACAAAGATGAAACGCGAAAAACGCTAGAGAAGAACTTCGAATTTCCAAAACACGTGATTGCAGCTTGAGAAGAACTCGCCCAGCAAGAAGAAAAGAAGAACAAAGACCATAAACAATGAAAATGGCGAACAAAGACACTTTTAAGTGAAAAGGAAAATCAAAAACCTAACTCAAGTCGAGCAATAAATTTAGGCACGAAAAGTGGCACGATTGACGAAAAACGCGAAAAAGATGAAGAAACGCGCCAGGGCCAGAAAAAGTTTAAGTGTCAGGAAAAAGTGTAATGGCGCTAAAATTTAGAGCTATTACATTTTGGAAAAAGTCACTTCATGCAGGGGCGCTAAATTTTAGCGCCCTTGCATTTTCCAGACTTAGCCAATTTTGGCTTCAGGGCAGGAGCGCACTTTTTCAGTGCCACTGCATTTTTCACAATTCGCTAAGTACGAACAGTGAGACTTCTCGAAGGAGCTCGTTTCGAAGGTCTTCGCGAGGCGAACATGGGGGAATGCTTGAATTGACTATTCGAGACTTTGGAACGCATTTCGAGGTAGCTTGAAAATCACTTCGTTATGCGTACTTGAACTTCACGAATCCTAGGAAACGGACAAGTTTCGTAGGGGGGTTATCCGTGGAATGAGCGCTGCTAGATTCCGTGATAACACCTTGATTATAGATAATCAAAGCCTTCCCGTATGCATACTTGGTCATATCGCGGTCCATATTATCTGTCACTACATTTGTTTGGCATGGGAAATATGCGATATCATTATGTGAGCAAGTCTGGGTGATTTCTGTAGCCGGCACAATCCTAAAGGTTGTCTTCATTTAGGAGAAGGCTTATATCGAGATCAATCTGGAAAACTACAACAAAGGTAATCGGTTTAACCCCTCTAAGCGGGACGAGCTTATCTTTGTTGGTTGAGCTGAAATTGGAGTTCTACACCAAATTATCGAGAAGTTATACATGGGGTCCGTTCCAACATATACAACTCCATTCAGTCCATAAATAAGTAAAATTGTGAAATCACATTCTCTTTTAGAAGGCTGGAAATTATCTCAGTTGACAACATGCATAGCATTGTCATCTAATCGAGATTGAACCCAAAAGACCACCTATCTGGGAGTGGGGTCATTACACTTCAGCTATGCAAAAGTTGCTTAATGGTGGAAAAGGCTATGAGAAATCAATTTTTGGAGAATACATCTGAGATCTGGGAAACTTTGGTGCCTTGGTCTTTATCTGTGTTTGGAGATGATCTGTGGGTCATTGCAAACCCCAAAATGCGGCTCCTATGATAGGTGTAAATTGAAGGATGGCATCACTGAAGGTGGCAAAGATGAGTCATAGCCTTAGATCCAACTCTATGGTGTACCATCAAAATATTTAATGAGATAAGTATTCTTTTGTTTATAATTTTGAAATCTAGGGTAAAACTTCAGTTTTTTGCATTGGTTATTTGGATCATGTGTGATTAGTAAAGAGAGATCATGGTTTCTCTTGAATTGTGCTCATTGGGATAAGATCCTTTGATGATTCAAATCATTCATTGCAAGCTATTTTCATGCTAGTTGTGAAGATTTTTGAGTGCGACTCTGAAATAAAAGAGAACTGCAATTTCGATGGTGATTAGTTGGTCACATTGATATCATTCTCTAATGCATGAACTATGATAGAGCCTTGACTCTTGGAGAGGGTTGGTTCTACATGCTAACTGCATAATGCATTCAAGAAATTTGTAGTTGTACAGATTGTATTTTGTTGTTCTGAGTTTATCACTCTCGAGAGGAGGAAAAGATGGAAGAAAGACTTATATCAGAATTCAATAAAGATAAGTTTCTTTATCCCTTCATTCTGATCTTTTGATATATTTCACTTATAGGTTGATTTCTTTATTCATGTTTTTAATATTGTTCATAAAATCTTATATAACTTGAGATAGTAAACCTTGTATTTCTTTGGATAATTATAAACTGTTAGTAATCTCTCTCTAAAATGCTTCCAGGACGGATCAAGGAGCAAGAAAGTAATGAGAGATTGCACAAAGAGGAAGAGCTTCAGGCATCTTGTGAGGAAGTCCTGCCGACCAAAGAAATGATCAAGAATGGAGTCACAACTTGCAGCCATGGGACTGAGTTGGTGGCTAGAGGGAGTTCACCTCCATAAGTCTTCTTTGCAATCTCTGAGGCAAGGATCAAGAGGGAGTTATGTGACTCACTGAGAAGAAGTGAAGGTTGCAGTGTTGCAAGGCCGATGATAAAGTCCTTGGAAGACCTCTTCAGCTGCTGAGATCAGAATTGCACAAGATTGTCAATTTGGATTTGACATTGGTAGCTCCGCAAACCTATTCAAAATAGAGTGATCTGGGATGAGGTTGAGGAGGACAATCTTGAACTCTCTACAATATCAAGGTGTACTCTGGAAAACTTTCTCTAAGGAAAGCATTGCAAGCAATCTTGAACGAAAAAGTTAGAAGGTTGATGCAAGTACTTGAAGATTTAGAGGGAGCCTACTGAACCTGAAGAAGATGGTAATCTAGTTGATCTTGGTTCTTTATGTGATTTAATTCTTACTAGAGAAGAACACCTCATTATCAAATGCAAGAAGGAGTTAGCTTCTAAATTTGAAATGAAGGATTTTGGGTACTTGTTTTACTTTCTTGGTTTAGAAGTTTGGCAGAGGCCTAATGAGATCATTCTGAGTCAAGGGAAGTACACTATTAACATTCTGAAGAGTTTTGGTATGATGGATTGCAATGTCTACACCTATGGAGACCAATTTGCTGAAGTTGAAAGAGGTTGCAGCGAGTTTAGATCTGGTGGATCCTACTATGTATAGGCAGTTGATTGGATCATTGATAGATATTTGCTATGCAGTGAGTGCACTTAGTTAGTTCATGTGTGAACTGAGGCAAATACATCTAGTTGCAGCAAAGCATATCTTGAGATACTTGCGTGGCACAGTTGGATATGGCTTGAGATATTCTTCAGGTGTGGACTTGAAGCTGCATGAATATACTGATTCTGATTGGGCAAAGTGTGTCACTGATCAGAAAAGCACCTCTGGATGTTGCTTCATTTTGGGGTCTGCGATGATATCCTGGTGTAGTAGGAAGCAGTTTTCAGTGGCACTAAGCACAACAGAGGCCGAGTATATTGTAGCTTGTGTGGCAGCTCGAGAAGCAGTGTGGCTTCAGAAGCTCCTTGCAGGATTGTTTGGTCAATCGATGGAGCCGACTGTCATCCATTGTGATAATCAAAGCCGTGTAAAGCCTTTTGTCAATCTAGTGTTTCATGACAAAACTAAACATGTTGAGATCAAATACCACTATATCCGAGATATGGTATTGAGGAAAGCAATCCAATTGAAGTATATCAGCACTGCTGAGCAAACAACAGACATTCTCACCAAGCCTCTCTCTAGGATAAAGTTTGTGTACTTTCGAGACAAGCTTGGTATGGTGGAGAATGAAGCCCTAGTTGAGAAGGAGTCTCAGTATCAGTGATCTTCTTTAATGAATTTCTCTTTGAGAGAGATTTGAGGTGCAAGCCCTTGTTAATGCATTTCTCTTTGAGAGAGATTTGAGGTGAAAGCCCTTATTTCCACCCTTTGGGAGAGCCATGGTGGATGTCATGTGTGTGACGCCATAACAACATCACGTGAGAGAGTCCGTGATGATTTTCTTGTACTTGTGCTTTTTCACCCTCTGGGAGTAGCCATGGTGAATGTCACGATGAGGTGACAACATCATATTGAGTGATGAGCACTTGTGCACATTTACCATCCATGGGAGTAGCCATGATGGTTGATATCACGGTTAGGTGATATCTCTTCTTTCCACATATGGGAGTAGCCATTGTGGTTGACATCACGATGAGGTGATATGTCTTATGCAGCTAGAAGTATTTCTCCCTAGTTGAGAGGGAGTGTTGATGTTTAGTAGCTTTGGGCTCATTCTTCTAGCCTCTTGTGACCACATTTATTTGTGATAATTAATGTGAAGGGGTGCTTCACATGGCAACAATGTAATTCTCATTTTGGCCGACCTTCCTTGTATTTGTAATTATGTTTTCTTATGGTGGCCGACCTAGATCTTGAAAAGGTGCGACCTCTCTATTGATATGTATTTATAAGAGGTCATTTCCACTCCATTTGACATCAAGCAAATTCGATTATTCCTTCTTCTCAAGTGCGAATTCTTCTAGGAGCAGATTGCAAATTCTCTAAGTGCAGATTGAAGATTAAGTAAGAACAGATTACTTGTTTGTTATTACAGCCATTACTGGTACTGAATATTGGCCTTGTGGTTGGCCTCATTGTAAAGAGTATTGTTGCCATTGCTTATATATATAAGAGAGATAATTGTTGCTGGGTTTTTCTCCCTCAAGTGGAGGGTTTTCCCAGGGTATATGCTGTGTCTTTGTGTCTGATTTTTGAATTAAATTCTGTGCTTTACATCTGATAATAAAACTAACATCCATGTCATCCCCACTCATGTCTTCGGTGCTCATTGTGAAAGTGACACGGCATTTCACAAAATAAAAATAAAAAATAAAAATAAAATCAGCTTAGTTTAACAAATTGAAATACAAATTTGAAATTTTAATTTTGAAAACAAAATTTACAATTTATAATTTAAAAATTTATATTATTTAAAAGTTAAAAAAAAGATATTAAATAATAAAATTTGATGTTGAATCTTGAGGGAAAAATGAATGAATCATTCATCATTTTGCCCTCAAGATTCAACATCAAATCTGATTTTGAGATGAAATCATGAATAAGAAAAAAAAACAAGTTTAAAATTAATATTAAAATTTGATGTTGAATCTTGAGGGCAAAATGATGAATGATTCATTCATCTTCATCATTTTTCCCTCAAGATTCAACATCAAATTTGATTTTGAGATGAATAAGATAAAAAAGGAGGAGTTCAAACTCAAAAAATAAAACAAAAAAAACAAGAAATCTAAAAAACCCTACCTTGTGCTTGAAAATTTCAAAAACCTCTCCAACATGTAGTAGAATCCTCTTCCTCTTCTTCTTGCTCCTTTTCACTCCTATCACACTTGCAATCACTTTTTTCACTCCTTCAATCAGACTTTTACAAGTTTTTCCTCCTCTTCAGTTGGCTGCGAAAAAAATCATTCTTTCAAAATGTGTCTGAAATCACCAAATGAAATGGTTTTGTGTTGTTTTGGGGGATGGGGTGGGGCCCACGTCATATTAGGGTTACCCCAAAACATAAAAAATCGAAATTTATTTTTAAATTTTTATTTTAAATCCTCCATTGACGTGGGGCTAGACGAGAGACGGCTAGACGTCTCCCTGCCTCCCAAGAAACGCCTAGGTCTCCCAAGGAGGCGTGGAGATGTCTCTCAAGGAGACTTGGAGACGTCTTCACGTCTCGTCTCCTTGGGAGATGTGGAGACGTTTCCCCGTCTCCGACGGAGCACCGGTGGCGGTGGCGGGAAGCATCAAGTACTCGTTTCCGTCCCGGAAACGTCCCAATCTCCGAAACACGACCAAAAAGGGGGGGAAACGTGTTTCTGTGGAACACTGTTTATATATGTGTCTATCAGAAAATTTATTTTATTTTTGAATGTTTTGCTTAAAACCAAAATTGATATGGCACCAAATGGTGTGGTGCCATATCCAAATTAGAGAATTAGGGAATGTAGTAGAAAATTAGAGAATTAGAAGGTTGAAAGAGGAGTTTGGATCCTTTTTTCATGGTGTAAGGTTAAGCTTTGTCAAAGTAGATGGCTGATCTTTTCATCAGAATCCTTGTTTTGTAACCTGCAAAACCAACCTAGATTTATTGAATCTTCCTTCCCTACACATTAATAATTAGTTGCAACAAGCTGTAGGTTTCCTAATCTGAATTATGAAATGGCACCGACAATCAGTTTTACTATAACAGAAATGTGAACAACAATGTAATAGAGAATTGTGTGAATATATGAGCAACTCTAAATATATTATGAAATAACAAACTGCAACATTTTATGGACCATGTAGAATGCATAATGAGAGCTCCTACTCCCCAAGTAGTTCACAGCCATATATACAAAAGAAGGTCAATGAATGTGGCTTTTGAGACAAATTATTGTTGAACAAAGGTTATCATTGATGTCAAAGGTGCTCATTGTTGTCAGAGGTATCTTTTCAGAAGATCAATGAGAATTAAATGAAGTCGTTCTATCATATCTTTCCGTGTTGGTAATTGTACTATCATATCATTTTGAGTTGCAATAAATATATGTTGCTAGCTATATTAGGAGATAAGTGTAATTGTACTTGCAATATCATGCATGCATCTATGCACTATGATAGAGGTTATTCAGAAGTCTGTACCAAAATGTTGGAAGTCAGTTTCGTAGAGCAGAGTGTTTTCCCTAGCACTACTAGTTTGCTCTGCATTCTCTGTTGGGAGTGAGTTTTGTTTTGCAGTTTGAAAGGAGAGTATGCCTACACATGTTCTATCATATTCCAAAGTTTTCAAAAGATATGTTAAGCATACAAATGGTTTGAAGTAATAGAAGGTTCTTTGTGCCTACCTGTAAATCAGGTGTTGTTCCAGAACAGTGCGGTAACAACTAGTAGTGTGTAGTACTTGGAGGTAGCCTGAGGTGTTAAGAGAGGTTCAGGTTAAGGTTACTATGGAAGTGCATGACATCATTTTATTTTGTTGACAATTGAATTTGATTTAGGACCGACTTGCTACACATTTCATGAAATTTGAATTTAGGTCCACCTTATGTTGTCCTAATTAATTGTGGATCCCTAGCCGTCATGGAAGAGTGTGTTGGACTAATCACCAGTGTCTCCCTTTGGATTCGAGACATGGTCTAACCACCTCCTGTGGATCTGCTTGTTTTTGGCATTTGTATTAGGTGTTAATAGGTCGATCTTTTGGCATAATGACAAACATGTTCCAAACAATGGTATCAAAGCTGGGTTGCGGGTCTGAATCCCCTCGGGTGACGTTGAGGGGGGGATTGTTGGATTAATCACCAACATCTCCCTTCGGATTTGGGACATCGACTAACTGTCTCCCATGGATCCACTTATCTTTGGCGTTTGTATCAAGCGTTAATAGGTCGATCTTTTGGTGCAATGGTGAACGTGTTCCAATAGAGTGTTGATGCAATGCCATGTATATATTCCTCAGTTGCACGGATGCACAATGTGAAGAATAACTAAAGAGAAGGTGGTGAGTTCATATACAAGGAGTCTATCTTGTGCAAGCTAGAGTTATTCAAGGAGAGTTGCATCTCAAAGTGTGCGCCATTATCAGAAGATAATAGGAAGAGTGGAAGAGTTTCTAAAGTCAGTTCAAAACGTTTATGAGATGTATCGGCTGCATTGAAGATCCGCAAGCTTTACCTTTGTATTTTTGTAGGACTGGTGTTCTACTTGTAGGGCTGGTGCTTAGTTCATTGTATTGGGGATTGGTGTCTCCAGTAGGTTGGTGCCTACTTCATATTGTAATATTCACTTATTATATTCCTGCTTTGTGAGGTTGGATTTGGACAATAGTTCCAAGTAACTATTCTCACCGTGGTTTTTTCCATCTTGGGTTTCCATGTATATCTGGTGTTCAATTGTGTGAATATGTGCTCATTGATTGATTAGTAGTAGTGAAGATTCAAGTTACATGATCTTATATTTGTGTTGAAGTTGAGAATTTTAAATAGATGTGATCTACTGATTCACTCCGCCGCCCCCATCTCAGTAGATTGTGTGCCCTTCAATTACAACACTTGCAAACAACCCACCCAACAACCCCTGATAACAATTTTTAATAATGACCTACTTAACACAATACATTTGGCCCACAAAATACATTGCAACATATTTATTTATTCACCATGTTTGACCTACTACAATGTTTTAGACAATGGTATTCAAAATGACAAATGTAAAAATTGTATTAAATCTTCTGCATTACCCTTACATAAAACTTGTTGGTATCCTTGTTGACACGAGTTGGTTGGTGGGATGGTGGCATTTTATGTCTGTAGCTCTGTGGTGGCAGGCTTCTCAGTCTTGGAATGGATACGTTGCTGAATTCTTAGTTGACTGTTGCAAACTGTTTGCCAACATCTTCAAGCATTTCACCTCCTCTTGCAGGTCAACCGCTTCTTCTTCCTTTATAGATGTTGATCTTTTCCTCTGTGGCATTGTCTCTGAGTGCTGCCTCCACTGTCTTCTTAACCTTTAGTTGGAGCACTCTTATGTTGATCACTAATTTGTTGTACACTGGTGAAATCTGCCCTTGGAGTGGCAAGGTGGCAAAAGCTCTCCCGGTGTCTCCAAGTTGACCGCCTTGGCTTCCAAAAAGGCATCCTTACTGGCCACCTTTTTGTGGAAGTCATCATCAAACTTATTGCTAAACTAAGGAGGTACACTGCTGCTGCTGCTCAGCCATATGTTCTGAGTTTTCTATTTGAATACCTTGTTGCTCTGCCAATAATTGCTCATGCTTCTCTTCCCATTGCTCCCTCTCATGTTAAAGTGATTGCCTTTGCAGCTAGCTCTACATCAGCCCACTTGAAGCCCACTTTGAGTATTATGAGACTGAACATAACAAGCTCTGGAATTCACATCTAAAAACTTTAATTGATTGGTAGTTTGCTTGAGCAACAGGTGGCCTGAGTGGAGTGGAGTGGAGTTGGTAAAGTCCCCTGATCATGGTGGTCATAATCAACGAGTAGGGCTGAGTTGAGCTCCCCTCCAAACTATACAAGAAAGCTTCCCCACATAGGGCAAATTGATAATCTTGGGTTATCCCAGTCATCAATGTCTCTGCCCTATTTTTCAATCCCAATACGTTTATGCCCTGCTGCCCATCACCTGCTATCTGCAATGCTTCACTCAATGTCAATGAGAATATTTGGTTAATTGACTTATTCAGCACGTCCAACATATTTGATTAGAGATTAGGCCAAGGTTACTCAAATGATAATGATCTCTTTTTAGATGAATTATTCTCTCCCTTGTTTAGTTTTGATTCTAACCCTTACTCTCAAATTGGCTTCTGTTATCCTCCACTTACTCATTTTTCATACTTAGTGTTACCTGGTTCCTGGGTTATCTAGGTTTCAAATGAACTGGAATTGTACCAGGTACAGATCCCAGTTTGGGTATGGCCTGCCACACCCCCGACCCTGTGGGTTTGCCCTAAGTATGTTTTTTATGGCAGACTGTTCCCCTTTGTTGCCGGCTCCCTGTTAGCCCACCCAAATCCTTATTTCATCACCAGGAGATTGAACATAACAAGCTTTGGAATCTGAATCTAGATAATATATTATATAATTGATAACTAGTTTCCTTGAGGAACTGGTGGACTAATTGGAGTGGTGGTAAAGCCCATTGATCATGGTGTTCACAAGGGAGATCTTATGCACCAAATTCATGTCTCCTTTGGTGGTGACCTACAAAAAATACTTTTATATTTGTCTTGATTGCCAGCATCCTTCTTTGTGTGAATGCTGCTACTCTGGATTGACATCAAGACCTTTCTTACGGCAACAAAGTAATTTTCTAATTTCTAGCAAAGACATTTAAAGTATGCTTTGAATCCTGTGGAGAATTTTGATGAAAACAGTATTTAGTGTAGGAACCAGTGGACTAATTGAACTATTGGTAAAGCCCACTGAACATGATGTTCACAAGGGGATCTTGTGTGCTAAATTGTTATCTTGTTTGGTGGTGACCTACAAAAATACCTTTATGTTTGTCTTTATCTATGTGCCGGATAAAGCTTGATTTTCAGCACCCTTATTTGTGTGGCTGCCACTTCTATGGATTGGCATCAAGATCTTTCTCATAACAACACATAAATTTTTTAGCAAAGATATTTTTGAAATGTGCATGGAATTATGTAGAAGAATTTTGATGATAACAGCAATTAATGAACTGGCAAAATTCGAAGTGATGAATGGATTCACTCGATACACCCCGCTATTAACCATTGATTTGTCCAGCACAGACATTTTGCCATAATCTGACCCATGGGTGCACATCAACTAGTTCTGTTTTGTTTGTTAGCTTCAAATTTGGGGTTTCTTAAATACCATACAAGGAGAGACATGGCTCTAATATGCACCATATTCTAGAATTTCTTTTGCCATCTTGTGGGAACATTGAGAAAGGTGACTTCTTATTATCATCATTAATTTGCTACCTCAAGGCTTGTTCAAAATGTTGGAAAACCACATTAATTGGAACAGGCAATCTGATGGCTCTGCTATAAGTGGACCCAAGAAGTTGAAGATGCTTGCACATATTATTGTGACTAGATCCTACATCAAAATTTACATTTTGTATGGTCAAGTTTTGACAAATGGCCAGATAAGAATCACATGCTAGTTCCCCTCAATTACTACAATTCCTTATAGTTGCAGAATTTTGTTGGAATCGTGAATAGTTTTACCCAGGATGGCATGACAAAGGATTAATCATCTGCAGTTTAAACCCTTTTTTCCAATTTTCCATGAACAATACAATTCTATCCACAAACCAGAGTCCATGGATTATTGGTCTTCACTGTTTCAAAGTCATAGCAAAATGTGCATGTCATCATCCTCATTTCCCCACAAATTTTTCCCACTTATCAATTGTTGAAGCTTATATCCTTTTGGGGATGGGTGGAGCCCTAAAAATATTCAGATGAGAGTTCATACTTTATTCCTTAAAGGTCCAAATGTGCTTCTTTATGTTTTTATTCATTGTTCATGGGGATGGTATCTTTTGGCTTGGTAAACTGTGGATGAGGTTATGGACCATCTTCTATATGATTTGTGTTGACCTTGGGCCGCTTCAGTTTGTACACACCTGTAGTGGCTGAAAGAATGATGCCTTGTGTTTCTTGATGAAGTACCAAGATCAAACCCTTCAGATCATTAGTCTTGTTTAGTGAATTTTATTTATGCTTTATAGCTCTGCATTAGGCTAGATAGTGGCTTCTGCATGTTTAAAGTGGCTTCTTAGTGAAGCCTTACTTCATGGTTTCAGCTTTGTCAACTGCTTAGTATATACGTGTTTTAAATACGAATCCTTTTGCTTATTAAAAGACATGCATAATATTTCTAATTCTGGGCCATGCATTTAATAGTTTTCCCAATGATTATTGCATTTCAACCACTTGGACTGAGTGTATAGATGTTTCTTATGAGGATTTAATTTTGAAAGTCTCACTTTGGTATTGAAACATAAGTTTGGTAGATAACTTGTGCCCATATCCAGCTTCACTCTTACATCTGATTTTTTGAATGGCAGCCTCCAAGAAAGGGACCAAATTGCAGAGCAACAAACAACATTGCGGCAACTTGAGGCTATTTTAGCTGTTCACAAACTTGCAAGAGGTGGTCGGTATGGTGAATCTCTAAGGGAACTAACCCAACTGTCTTTTCTTCCATTGGATTCAAGATCCCCTGACATAACTGCAGATGCATTTCAAGACCTCTCGCCACCAGTTCAAGCATGTATTCCAGATCTCCTTAAGGTTGCTCTCACATGCCTGGATAATGTAACAGATACAGATGGCACAGTTCGTGTTTTGAGGAGAAAGGTAAGGACTATCTGCAATGTTGATTTTCCAAGCATTAATTCTTATCATGTCTATCTATTTTTAATTTTGTAGCTTATAGATTCTAACAATGACAGGAAATCACTACTCTTATGTGCAGAATAAGAATTTCTAAAATAAAATGCTTTTTCTTAGGCATTTTCCTAAGTTGCCGGTTTTGGTATGGGGTTTTGGTATGTTGGTACCACGATTTGTTTTCTTTCTTGGGTACAACGCATTTGGGTATGGCTGTATAATATACATACATATATACATATATATGTATGCAATGTTTTTTTAAATAAACAGAATTGTAAGTACATTTGATAGTATGATACTCTAGGTTACCGGATTCGTACCCACAGGCCTCGAACCCGGTTCGGGTACGAACCCGGTACGGGTTCGCCTGTGGGTACGCGCTGGGTACGCACAGGGTGCGTACCCAGCGAGTACCATGCCCGTAGGTACGCGGACCCGGGGGTACCAGCCGCGTAACCGGGCGAACCCCTGAGAACCCACGGCCCAGCACTTAAAAAGTGGGCCCAAAAGTGAAAAAAAAACATTTTTTTAATTTCTATTTTGCCTTAAAACCCTAAAACGACCCAATATGAGGCCTTTCAACACTAAAACATTTCATTTTTACCTCTCATTTTGCTCTCTCCATTTTTTGTGTCCATCTTAGCATTTTGAAGGGAGGTGATTGCATTTGAAGGAGATCGATTGTGGAGTGGCAAATAGCTTCTACAAAGGAGATTTAAGTGTTCAAGGTATGCATTTAAACCCTATTCTTCAATCTTTTGATGAATTTTTTTAAGTTTCTTAGTTTTTGATGAATTTTTTCAAGTTTGTGAATAAGTTTTTCAAATATATTTTTTTTTTTTCATTTTTTTTAGAGATTGCAACAATGGCCAGTAGTCAAAGTTCAGTGGGTGGGGATGGAAGCCAAAAGTTCAAAATTGATAAAGGATCTCCTTTATGGAGACATACCACACGAATTTCACAAATTCCTGGAGGTGGGGGTTTGTTTGGAAGTGTAATTTTTGCAATGTACAATATAATAGCTCCTACTACCGAGTGAAACTTCATTTTATGGGCCCTGGTGGTAAAGGGATTAATATGTGTGTGGGCCCAGATAAGAAGGGGTTTTCTGCTGTACAAATAGCAGCATTTATAAAAGAACAAGAAGATGCTGACAATTCCATTGCAAGAGGAAAACAAACTAGTTATAGTTCCGGAAAGAAAAAAACAACATTACCCACTCATCAGATAGTTAGGCCCTCTAGACATCCCTTCTTGTCTATACCCTCTACGGAAGAAGAAGATGAAGAACCAGAAACCACCACCCGCAAGAGAGGTCCATTAGAGAAGGCATTTAAAATGGAGGCAAGAGATATTGCTGAAGAAAAAATTGCACGTTGCCTCTATGCCAATGGTCTTCCATTCAACTTGGTGAGATCACCATATTGGAAGGACATGGTGTCAGCAATAAATAGTGCACCTCCTGATTTCACAAGTCCTGGGTATGAAAAGGTGCGTACCACCTTATTGCAAAAAGAGAAGAAATATGTAGAGGCCCAACTAAAACCAATTAGAGATTCTTGGGTTGAAACAGGTGTATCTATTGTTTCCGATGGATGGAAAGATTGCAAAAACCGTCCATTGATTAATGTTATTGCAGTGTCCCCCAAGGGGGCAATGTTTTTGAGGGCGGTTGACTGTGAAGGGGAAGTGAAAGATGCAGTGTTCATTTCCAGGATTCTCATTGACTCCATAGAGATGGTGGGTAGTGAAAATGTTGTCCAAGTAGTTATGGACAATGCAAAAGTTTGCAGGGCTGCAGGTGCTTTGGTAGAGGCCAGATATGAGCACATCTTTTGGACACCGTGCACTGTACACTCCCTCAATTTGGTGATGCAAGCAATTGGCACCCAAATAGAGTGGGTGAAAGAAATATACCAGGAGTCTGAGGAGATCCAGATGTTTGTGACAAACCACCATATGTCACAAGCAATTTTCAGAACTTTTTCAACATTGGAATTGTTGAAGGTAAATTTTAAAATTTAATTTATTTAGTTTCATTTATCATTTATGTCATGTTTTACATAATTGAATAAAATAATTTTTTGCATTATTTGCATATTTTAAATGTGTTATTAACTTACTATTAACATGTTCTTAGGTTGCCGAGACCCGGTTTGCATCTCACACAATTGTTCTGAGACGACTTGTGAAGGTGAAAGATGCATTGAGTCAAATGGTTATTAGCAACCAATGGAGTATATGGAAGCAATCAAATTCAGAGAGGGCCCAAAAAGTCAAGGCATTGATCTTGAATGACGATTGGTGGGATCGTGTGAATTATGTATTGGAATTCACCGAACCTATCATGTCTATGCTTCGGTTTGCTGATACAGATGAACCATGCTTGGGGGATGTCTATGATAGCATGGACACAATGTTGGAAAAAATAAAAATAGAAATACAAAAAAAAGAGAATGATCCTGAAGACACCTTGTACAAAAGGGTGGAAGCAATTGTTCTTCATCGTTGGAACAAGATGACAACTCCATTGCACCTCCTTGCATATGCCCTATCTCCGAGGTACTATACCACTGAAATACTTTCTATCCCAGGGAGAATACCGCCATATAGAGATGGTGAAGTTGCTAATGGGTATAAGACGGCATTTAGTAGAATGTTCAGTGATCCAGAAGTGCATGCAAGTGTCATGAGAGAATTTGGAATGTTTGTCACAGGAAAATCAAAAAATCATAATGCTTCTGTTGCTAGAGACCAATACAAAATGGATGGTCTTACATGGTGGTACCTCCATGGTCAAGATTATATGTACCTCCAACCTCTTGCAATCAAGATCCTCTCACAAGTAAGTTTTTTTTTTTTGCCACTTGTATTGTAAAATTTAACACTTAACATTCTTGAATTTATCTTGCATTATTTTATTTTATTTTTAATTTTGTTGGTTTTCTCTCTAGGTTGCAAGCTCTTCTGCCGCTGAACGGAATTGGAGTACATACTCCTTTATCCACTCAGTGAAGCGTAACCGGTTGGCTGCAAAAAGAGCTGAAGACTTAGTGTACATTCATTCCAATTTGCGTCTTCTGTCACGTAAGGATCCTCAATACAGGCAGGGGGCAGCGAGGCTTTGGGATGTAGCACCCGAGTCTACTGACTTGGATGCAACCATTCAGGATCTTGCTAGAGCCACTATGGATGATGTGGGTGATATTGATGACATATCACATGGTGTTGGATCCGCTTTGGGTTCAAATGATGATGATTTTGAAGTTGAAACCACTCAAAATCCAAGTCATGATGATTCTGACAATCCTTTTGATGATTGATGAGCACATGAACAATGAACATTGAATCATGTTTCAATGTTTCATGAACTACATTTTGTAATTCAGTAATTTTATTTGAATATTTTTCAACTATCAATTGGCATTTAATATTTATCTTTGGCATTTGGCATTGATCAATGATCAAGTATCATACTATGAAATGATTTAGTTTTACAATTCTCTATATTTCTCTTATTTTTTTGTATATATAATACATATATATAGATTTATAATATATTAAATTATTAATATATATATATATACACACGTACCCATACGTACCCAAACCCCTAAAAAAATTTTGCCCGTACCCACGTACCGGGTTCGCGTACCCGAACCCGTCCCCGAACCCGAACCGGTAACTTAGATGATACTTCATCATCGATCAATGGTAGTGATAAAGATAAATGCCGATAGTTCAAAATTTCAATATTGTGTCATACATCATAAATATCTAGGACAATTCAAATGAAAATCATTAATATACATATAATATGCAATGTTTCTATAAAAATAAATTGAATTGTAAGTACATTTGATAGTATGATACTTCATCATTGATCAATGGTAGTGATAAAGATAAATGTCAATTGATAGTTCAAAATTTCAATATTATGTCATACACCATATATGTTTAGGATAATTCAAATGGAAATCATTACAATTACAAAGTTTGAAATAAATACAATGAAAAACTTGTATATTGCAATCTTCATCAAAAGGATCTAGATCAAGGTCATTGTTTGGTTCAACATCATTTGAACCACAAACAAATGGAGTGCCACTCCCACTAGGTACATCATGTGCAAGAGTGTTGTCATCAACTATATTGACTCTAGCAAGCTCTACAATAGATGCATCCAAGTTGGTACATTGTAAGAACTTGTCTTCTCCTATCTTCTGGTGCTTTGTTTGGTGCTTTTTGGGTTTTGCAATTTTGTTCTATTTTCAAGGGTTTTATACTTTTTGTGTGTTTTTGAAATATAAAACCGAGCATGAAATAAAATACTGGAAATGTAAATATAAAGCCCTATTGCAGAAATGGAATAATTTTATAATTCACTTTTGAAAGCTTTTACACTAGATCATACCCGAGATACAATCTTTTGATACTTGAAAGATGAAGGAACTTTTTATTTCTGAAACTCTCCTGAAAATCCGATGAAGCACAAACTTGACCTCTGGATGAAGCAAACAGTCAAGCACCTTCAGCTGATATTTCACAACCTCAGCATGCTATTGCAATGAAGCAGCTACGCTCTCCAATGCCGATACGTTGGCAAAAACCCTAGGGCTCCCTTCCCCAAACGCCAAAGAGAAATCTTCAAACCAATATCAATTCCTGGATTATTAAAGAATGAGCTCTTGAGTTCCTTTTATTCTTTTCTTGTGAGAGCTCAAACACTTCCCTTGTCAATGTGGGATAAAAGATATCTTCCCACTTTAATTCCACTTAACACACTTTATTAAAATTAAAGTGACTTTATTATTGTAAAGTTACTTTATAACTTTATAATAACATTAAAATATTTAAATAAATCACTTAAGTCACTTAAACTTTAATCTCTTGAAATACTTGTCCGATTGCTATGCCGTCTGAACCAGGAGTCGACTCTCCTTGTTCTCCATGTGATCGGATGCTCGTCTAAAAATAGAAACCCTGAATAGTGACTTACTATAAATAGTAAGTATGTGAAACTGAGTCAACCGAAGGCTAAGCTTGAACCCACATGAGGCATTGAAGGAGAAAAAACCACTGATCACTACCAAAAGGGACCCTCTAACCAGATATATTAGCCTACGAGGGCTAGGAATAGGTTAAATCCACCAAACTCTGATGCTTGCGAAATTGGGGACATTATAGTCCACCCTCCCTGAAATTGCTTGTCCCCAAGCAATCTCTACTGCAAAGAAAAGGAAGAACTGTGATTTGTCCCATGCATCTCTAACTGTCTCTTGTAGCATTAGCAAAACCACAACTGCATAGGCTTTCCCTAGATCCCAAACCCAGAATAGAGGCCTGCTAAGAAGAACATCCTCAGACTTCTGCTGCTCAATACTGATCCCAACTTCACCTTGCTAGGAGTGGTGAAGCAATCCACTGTGACCCATCCAAAACACAGTACCAATCCTATCGCCACTTGGATCCCAATATAAACGATACTAACATCCACCCATCATAAGGAAGTAAGAATATCTGGAAGCATTTGTTACCCTGTATCTCTCTCTATCCTTTGCCAAACTCCCATGGATGTGCTGGCAAATCAAGCCATCATGCCCATTGACACCATAATCACCCTATAACCATGTATCCATATGAAATCTTTGTGGCACAAAAGAAGCAAACCTTGTCGGATACATATCAACATGATGGATAACTGACTGCTGTCCCTTCAAGTAATTCCCCACAATCAACTGAGTCGAGTACTTGCAACCGCTAATCCCATCTTCTGAAGATGGCAAACTCCCATCCCACAATGGATGGTATAACCTCGAAGCCAATCCACATTGATACATCATCAAGTCCTCCACGTATGGATCAAAAGAAAAATGATGAGCACTCCTCACTGTGTAGTTGCAATAGAACGCTCCAACCTCGGTCAATGGCTCATCACTAACATTACTGGAATCAAGCAGCTGATCACTTTGACTCTAAAACACAACAAGTGGGCATCCAAAATCAGCTGCATGGGATGAGGTAACATATTTGCTTCCAGGAGAGGGAAACAAATCAACATGAGAGCCACACTCCCAACTAGATGATACTCTACGAATCCCTTGTGAAGATGATGGAGTAGCCTCGTGTACTAACACATAGCTCTCAGGAGAACCCACCACTGCGACACAAGCGCTATCAGTAATCTGTCCTGCATCATCTGTCATGGTACTGACCACAGGAGAACCTGATGCAATGAGTGGTTCTCTACTGCTCTCAACCAAAGTACCCATTCCAACTAAAGCTAGTGCACCTATATCTGTGATAGATGTAACCACATCCTCACTACAACTTGTGGATGTCAAATCATGACCAACTGCCACTGTAGGAAACTGTACTGTGACTGCAACTGGTGGAGACTATGCCTAACTCAACTCCACGGTAAGCTCCTCCAACCGTGACTGTGACTCCCGAAGGGCCAATTGGGCGCTTTGCAATGAGTCCATAGTCATCTCAAGCTCAGGAGTGAGCTCGTCCACCTCCTCCTCCTTCCCTTTTAGCGCATCATAGAAAATACAATCCCACTCGAGAAGATAGTTCCTATCAGCAAGTAACTGCAAATAATTGTGTTTCATTAATCCAATAGTTTCTCGTAATGTATGGAACTCTGCAAGGGAAAGGCTATTGTCACCGTGCTCATCTGACATAAGAGTACTCCACCCATAGGTTGCCAGCATCTGTTGAGCAACATCAAAATGCTTCAAAGCTATAACAATCATATCATCACTAACCTTTAACTGCCCCGCCAGACGATGATACCCCTGTGACTCATCATTTCCACCCATGTCCGCACTATAGTAAGAGGCTGAATCCTCATCACTCTCTTCATGAGTAGCAACATCGTGTGTGCTATCAACCGTGCACACATCAATATCTAAGGTACTACTGATATGTACCTCAAATGATGGCTCAACTGGCAAAGTAGAAGCTGCTGATATGACAGTATCTTCACACACTTCCACTTCCAATGTAATTGTATCACCATCTAACTCACCATCCTGGGATTCCATGTCAACATATGAACCTTCTAACTTATTTTCTAAGGTCTGATCTAGAAAATCAGACTCACCATGACATGAATCCACATCAAATACTGCACCATTAGTACCCAAATCTTGAGTACCGTCTTGTGACAACTCAATAGAATCATTTTGCACATGTGCAATCACCACTGTCTCATGTTGTTGCAAATTTTTATTACTGTTGTCATGAAAAACAGAATTGTTAGCAGTGTTGCTCACAACTTCTGGAATGTTGTGAATATCATTCTGTGGCTCCACCATACTATTTTCTCAATGTAAAATTTTCTTATCAATCACCACTTCATTTTCAACCTCATGCCCATCTGTAGGTTGAAGATCATGATCTGCTAACCTATCACATTTTAAACCAAACTCATCATAGAGACTTTTGGATACTTCCCCTGTAGAGACCTCATGTTTTGACTCAGATTCTTCATGATTACTTTGCTGGTTGGATTTTTCAGGTTCTGAATCCTCATAGGGTGCCCACATTATTCTATTCGCCTTGCCCTTAGGTCTCAAAAGGCAATCATGGTTTTCATTGTAAGCCCCTTTGCAATAGAAACACAACTTCTTTTTGTTTTGTGATGTTGTACCTTTGTCGATAGACGGTGAAATTGATCCCTTTAAGCTGTCCAAACTTTGAAATTGTCTGCTCTAAACGCAGCAACTCTCGACTGAGCTTGTATTGTGATTGTTCAAGTTCTTTCAATGCCTGTGTATCACTAAACAATGTTGCCATGAAGCCCATTTTCGCTGCCCAACTGAAAACAATTCCAATTGACTTGATGTAACCCTCTGTCCTAAATGAAGAAGACCAACTGCTATTTATGAGTTTCTTTAGTGTAAATGATGACAATATGCGCTTGAGAACTCTAATGAAATTGTTCCAACCGGAAAGGAAGATGAAGATGCAACTCAATGATTTCCAATTGCAATCATAAGACCCAGTCCGGAAGCTACAATATTTGGCATTTCTTCTAACAGTTTGCAATCAGACCCCAAACTCCTCCTGAATGATGTTACTAATTTGAAAAGCATTTATAACTGATTATAAAGGTGAGCTGTATATCTAATTTTGGTTATCACCGATGATAGATAATTTACAACAGAGGTAACTCATCACGATATAATATCATGTCAATGCATCTGCTGTTTTGGCAGCAATATAGAATGACACCCAACAAAACTACTGGCTGCTAAACAAACCAACAACTAACCAACTTAAAAGCAATGCTGAAAAAGACTAATGGAGATGTAATAAACCTGAAGTGACACCAATGATGTGATAAATCTGATGTAGACAAGGTCCAAGATCGACTTCCTCAATTCCTAGATGGTATGCATCTTCCCCTCAAGTCAAATCAAGTTGCTTGATGTCTCCACTTAACTCGACCCTGTTGGTTTGTGTGCCCAGATTGGCTTTTTAATGATGTGCGACTTCTCTCCAGCACTTGGCGTCTTCTTGTGACATCTCCCAGCTTCGTTTCAAATAAATGACGACTTGTCTGGCTCGATAATAATTTTTTGATGATTCAAACTGTCTGACGCTTTCCAGATTCATCTTTTCTTCTGACGTCTTAAACTCCACGTAACCTGAAGGCCAATGTGATCTAGAGAAGTATCGAGACCTTTTAGAAACTCGACTTGTCACCTGGCGTCAATCCTTAGAGAACCATGATTATTTTTACCTTGTCTTATCTGGAATGTGTATTTCGATTCCCCTAAGCTGCTCCCGACAAGTTGATTTTTTGTCTTATTTTGGATACCTTTAATCCTTGCGTGGACTTTACAAAGCTTGTCTTTGTCTTCAGTGGCTACTGAAAAAAAATAAAGGAAGCTCTTATTATATTGATATTCTAAACTTGAATTAAATATTTGCCTCTAAATTAATATCGATTCTTTTAGATTCGATATGCAATTTGTCTTTCATTTGTTGACGGTGACAATATTTCAATGAAGTTAAAAGTGCCGTCCTCAGTTTTTATTTATACTTGAAGATGCCAAATATCTAACGACTCCACTTGCTGCACCAGGAGTCTTGAGATGATGCACTTCCCCAGAAAATGCTTTGACTTTGTCATTATCAATATAAAATATGTGTTCTCTCCTCAAAGGCTCGATGATAATATTCAAAGGAGGCTCTTTGGGAATGGCTCACAATCCCTCAAGCAGTGCCGGATTCAAGCACCTCAAAAAGCTATTCTTGTCTTTTCTGCTCCTGTCGATTTTTTCTAAATTCTTTGTCTCATGCGTTGGAGTCCAAAACTTTCAACATATATCTTTTTTCTTGTTATTTTTAGCCTTTTAATACACGTCAGATTTGCATACTTTAGGAATACAGATTTTATTATTGAATAATCTCCAAACCCCAGATTCTCAAAATTTTAATATCCAAACCCTAATATTTAGAAAATTTTCTTTTGTTCCAAAATTTTTTCTCAACACAAAATGGCAGGAATCAGGCTCTGATACCACTGTAAGAACTTGTCTTCTCTTGTCTTCTGGTGCTTTGTTTGGTGCTTTTTGGGTTTTGCAATTTTGTTGTATTTTCAAGGGTTTTATGCTTTTTGTGTGTTTTTGAAATATAAAACCGAGCATGAAATAAAATACTGGAAATGTAAATATAAAACCCTATTGTAGAAATGGAATGATTTTATAATTCACTTTCGAAAGCTTTTACACTAGATCATACCCAAGATACAATCCTCTGATACTTGAAAGATGAAGAGTTTTTTTTTCTGAAACTCTCTTGAAAATTCGATGAAGCACAAACTTGACCTCCGGATGAAGCCAACAGTCAAGCACCTTAAGTTGATATTTCACAACCTCAACATGCTGTTGCAATGAAGCAGCTACGCTCTCCAATGCTGATATGCTAACAAAAACCCTAGTGCTCCCTTCCCCAAACGCCAAAGAGAAATCTTCAAACCAATATTAATTCCTGGATTATTAAAGAATGAGCTCTTGAGTTCCTTTTTTTCTTTTTCTTGTGAGAGCTCAAACACTTCCCTTGTCAATGTGGAATAAAAGATATATTCCCACTTTAATTCCACTTAACACACTTTATTAAAATTAAAGTGACTATTATTATAAAGTTACTTTATAACTTTATAATAACATTAAAATAATTAAATAAATCACTTAAGTCACTTAAACTTTAATAACTTTATATCTCTTGAAATACTTGTCCGATTGCTATGCTGTTTGAACCAGGAGTCGACTCTCCCTGTTCTCCATGTGAGCAGATGCCCATCTAAAAATAGAAACCCTGAATAGTGACTTACTATAAATAGTAAGTATGTGAAACTGAGTCAACCGAAGGCTAAGCTTGAACACACATGAGGCATTGAAGGAGAAAAAACCACTGATCACTGGCAAAAGGGACCCTCTAACCAAATATATTAGCCTACGAGGGCTAGGAATAGGCTAAATCCACTGAACTTTGATGCTCGCGAAATTAGGGACATTACATACATTCAGGGGTCATATCCCAATTCTTCATTGCCCCTTGTAGTCATCTTGCTTATGTGATAGGAGATGCAAGTTGGAATGGATATATACCAAGACTTTTGTTTTTTTGGCAGCCAATCAGTTACGTTTCTTTGAGTGGATAAAGGAGTATGTACTCCAATTCTGTTTAGTCGAAGAACTTGCAACATGTTGAAATTGGAGAGAAAACCAACACAACTTGAAAATAAAAAAATGCAAAAGAAATTAAAGAATGGTAAGTATTAAAGTCTACAAATGTTAAAAAATAAAAAATAAAAAATGCTTACTTGTGATAGCATCTTGATTGCAAGAGGTTAGATGAACAAAGATTCTTGCCCATGAAGGTACCATCATGTACAAGCATCTTCCTTGTATTGGTCTTGAAGAACACAAATACTATGATCTCGTCTTGAGATAAATCTACCAAACTCTTTCCTAACATTATCCACCACTTCTGGATCTGAGAAGATTCTTTGGAATGGTGTGTTCATGTGGTCATGTACAAACACCTTCACTATCTCTATATGGTGCAACTCTCCTTGGAAAAGAAAGTATCTATATGCTATAGTATTTGGGGATAATGCATATGCAAGGAGATGCAATGGTGTGTTTAACACTTCAGAAAAATGTTTCCACACTCATTAGAATTCCAAATAAAAGCCCACCTTTTAGAAGTTGATCGAGTATCTTAACATATTTCCAAGGTTACATGGGGACATGTCCCTTGCCCCAAAACCCCCTGTCCTCATCCCCTACCATCCCGGGGATGGGGGGACACAAAGGGGACGTCCCCCTGCCGTCCCCGAAAATGCAAAATCCATCAAAAACGCTAGGAAACGTTTCCTTCACTTTGGGGACGTTTCCTCGTCCCCGATACGGATTGGGGACGGTTCCCTGTACCGAGGATAGCTAACCTGCAGGCTGCAAGTCAAAATATATTAAAAATCAATTAAAAAATGATTTTTTAAAGGTTTAGCTCCTTCGTGTGGGTCCCACCAACTGTTTAATGTTTTAATTGTTTGGGCTAAAGTTTGAAAATGACTAAATATTAAATCTTTTAGTTCCACTCTTGCCAGAGGATGATAGTGATCAGATAGTTCCGAGTCTTTGGATATTCATAGCCCGAATGAGGCTTAATTTCATAGACTGTTGTATTTAATATTTTGATTTTCATGTTTGAACTTTGAGACTTCTGGATACATGTTTGAGACATTTGGATATTTCATATTAATAGACCATGGTTTTATTGATGTTTGATACTGCTGTGATAAATTTTATAATGCTTTAATGACATTTCTTATGCTGTTATAGTACTACTCTCGCGATTTACTTACATATTGATATTGTTGTTAGCAATTATTAATTTATTGACATATCTCTCTTTCCCTCTCTCTCTCTCTCTAATATATTAATAAATTTTGAAAAAATCATATATATATATATATTTATTTTGTATGTCGCCATCCCCTGCTGTCCCCTAAAAATTGCCCCTTAGGAAATGTCTCGGAAACGTGTACCTTGCCATCCCCCCCGTCCCCGTCCCCGTCCGGACATAGAACATAGCATATTTCCATAGTGGAGATGCTTGGTCATATTTAAATTGTTTGTTTGTCTCAATGCCCACTAAACTTGAACTAGTAGCCATTCCAAATAGATTGCAATTTGCTATTATAAGGAATTATAAAAATTTAAATTATAAAAAAAAAAAAATGCAATCTCACAATATGCATAAACTAATAAAATTTCAAAACAAACATCAAAAGACATTATAAAAAATTCTTGAAACTTGACAAAAATAGTTTTTTTTTTTTGAATTTGAAAAAAATCATTTAAAACTCGTCAAATTTCGTTAAAAAACTAAAATAATTAGTTAAAATATTTGCAAGCTATATTCACCCCCTTGGCACTTTATGTTTGTTCGCCTTTGAAAAAAACCAGCTACCTTTCAAAATGCAAAAATGGCTTTAGCAAGAATGAGTTTTAGTGAAATGGAGTTGTGTTTGTAAAATGAGGGGCGAGTTTTAGGTATTAGGTAGCTTTTAGGGTTTTTAAAAAAAAAATGTTTATTGGTTAGAAAATGGCTTTTTGACTTAGTTTTGGCGGTTTTTTTCTTGGCATGCCTATAGGAGCGTCCAGAGTGGTTAGGGAGGTGTACCCTCAAGGAACCCATGGTGGCTGGGATTCTCCTTGGCCACTCTTGAGGAGCTCCCGTCGCCATTCCTGCTCCTGGCCTGGTTGGGTATAGGTCTGGGACCCTATATAGCAGAATCTGGTAATGTAGAACTTGTTTAAATCTATGTTATTGGATTCGCCTATATAGGCCCCGGGTTCGGTTCGGGTTCGGTTCGGGTCCGGTCCGCCCGAATTTGCCTGTGGGTCCGAAAATGGGCCTGTGGGTTCGGCCAGGGTTCGGACCCCTGACTGTGGGTCCGGCCAGGGTTCGAAAATTTCGAACCCGGTTCGAACCCGGGCAGAATTTCGCGCCCAGCGCGATTTTTAACACGTTTTTTGAATTTTTTAATATTTTTTTGACTTTTTTTTTGACTTTTAAATAGTTTTTTATTCTTTCTAACCCTAATACTTGCCTCAAAAACATGAAATAACTAAAGTGAAACTCATTTTACCAATTTGTGAATGAGAAAAAAGGATTTTTTGCCTCCATTGCTGAACTTACTCTTTTGCTTGCACAAGCTGGAATAGACTTGAAGGCTGATCGTAGATTGTTCAAAGTTGATTGTTGTGCTATTCCTAAGCACTTGCAAGTGTCTATCCGTTGCTAAGAAGATCGTAGAGCAAGATTTCTTCAAAAGAGGTAGGTTTTTTGATTATTTTTTTTACATTTTTTTTCACAAGTGAACTTCAACTCTTTTGTTTTGCTTTTTAATTATTGTTTTGTTTTACTTTTCATTCTTCTAAATGTCTATAACACATCAACATGTTCAATTTTTTCATTTTTTTGAAATTAATTAAGTGATTTTAGTTTCAAATTCAATGAATCAATACCAAAATTTCAATATGTTGTGCCTTAGGTATTCACTATTCCGTATTACAATGGCAACCGGTACCTCCTCAGGCTCAATCCATTCTCGTTTCAAAATAAACCCAGCCTCTCCCCTTTGGAAATATGTAGAAATGGTTCAGCAACTTCCAGGTGGTGGAGGATATATTTGGATTTGTAGTCATTGCAATGTTCAATATTCGAGCTCATACAGTCGAGTAAAAGGGCACTTGTGCGGGATCCCTGAATCAGGCATCAAAAATTGTCCAGGTGAAGACAACGCAGGCATTCCAGAACATATAGTGTTGAAATATATTGCTGAGCAAGAAAAGGCAGACCAAAAAACAACCAGTGGTAAAACAAGCCATCCTTTGAAGAAAGGATCTCGATCCACGAAACCCCCTACACCACCTACTTCTATTCCACCTACAGAAAGCCATCCATTTATGAACATCCCTCAAGAGCAAACCGTGCCCTCATCAAATAAAAGATCTAAGGGACCGTTGGAAGCTTCATTTCAGAATGAGGCAAGAGAGATTGCTGATCAAGACATAGCAAGATGTGTCTATGCCAATGGATTGGCATTCAACGTTGTTCGTTCACCATATTGGCAAAAAATGGTGAAATCTATTAATGAGGCTCCAAAGGGGTATAAGGGCCCAGGTTTTGAGAAGGTGCGTTGCACCTTATTGGAGAAAGAGGTGAAACATGTAGCAGACTCTTTGAAGCCCATAAGGGATTCGTGGATCGAAACAGGGGTGACCATAGTTTCTGATGGATGGAAAGATGCAAGAAATCGCCCATTGATCAATGTTATTGCTGTGTCCCCTAAAGGGGCAATGTTTTTGAGAGCAGTGGATTGTGAAGGACAAGTGAAAGATGGTCCATTTATTGCTGACATCCTTTGCCAAGCTATTGAAGAAGTGGGCCATCAAAATGTTGTGCAAGTTGTAACCGACAATGCCAAAAATTGTAGGGCTGCTGGGTTATTGGTTGAGGAGAAGTATCCACACATTTTTTGGACACCTTGTGCTGTCCACTTCCTCAATCTAATGCTACAAAAAATTGGATCCAAAATTGAATGGATCAAACAGGTGTATGCGGAGGGCGAAGACATCCAAATGTTTGTCACCAACCACCATATGACGCAAGGAATGTTTAGACAATTCTCTAAATTGGAGTTGTTGAAGGTAAGTTAATTCTCAATATTTTTAAATTTTTGAATTTTCTTTTAATTTTAATTTTTAAATTTTGATTTTGTATATTTAAATTATATTTTAATTTTAATTTTGATTTTCAAACAGGTTGCCGAGACCCGTTTTGCCTCCAACACAATTGTGTTGAGACGACTTATAAAGGTTCGTGAGGCACTATGTGCCATGGTAATCAGCCCTAATTGGGTTGTATGGAGGCAATCTAGCAATGAAAGGGCAAATAGGATCAAGCAAAGGATCCTAGATGATGGTTGGTGGGATCGTGTTGAGTATCTCGTCAGTTTCACCGAGCCCATACTGAGCATGATCCGTTACACTGACTTGGATAGACCTTGTTTGGGTGAGGTATATGATGGTATCGACTCAATGATTGAGAAGATGAGATCCATCATCAATGCAAAAGAGGAAGATCCTGAAGAAAAATTCTTCAAAGAGCTACAGGAAATCATGGTTGATAGATGGAACAAAATGACCACTCCCTTGCATCTTCTCGCTTTTGCATTGAGTCCCAAATATTATAGCCCTGAGATACTTTCTACTTCATCAAGAGTTGCTCCATATAGGGATGGTGAAGTGGCCCAAGGGTACAAGGCAGCAATTCGTAGAATCTTCAGTGATCGTGACCAACGTGATCGAGTGAGGGCTGAGTTTATGGCTTTTGCATGCTCTGGGAGTGTTGATCAGAATATGGATGCTCTTCGAGACAAGTGTAGGGTGGCTGCTCATAGTTGGTGGTACTTCCATGGGCAAGAATACATGCACCTCCAACCTATTGCAATAAAAGTTTTATCCCAAGTAAGTTTTATAATTTATATTTGTAATTTTAATTTTAATTAATAATTTTGTTTAGTTAAATTTTGTAACTCTTAACTATTTATTAATTTAATTTGGTCTTAATAGGTTGCTAGTTCATCCTCTTCTGAGAGGAATTGGAGCACATACTCCTTCATCCACTCAATAAAACACAATAGGCTACATTCAAAAAAGGCTGAGGACTTGGTGTATGTGCATTCAAACTTGCGCCTCCTTACACACAAACATAGTTCCTACAAAGAAGGAGACACAAGGAGGTGGGATATTGAGCCAGAGCAGCTTGACTTGGATGCTTCCACAAGTCACTTAGCTGCACTTGATATTGATGATGACTATCAGCCTGAAGCAACTACTGAGCATGAGAGTGCTAGTGTCAGTGCTAGTGGCAGTGCTTGTGCGAGTGCCACTAATGCTCTTTGTGGTTCTACACAAAATGTAGCATCTAATGTTGCTAATGATGCTGCTTTTTTTGATGACCCGTATGATTCAGATTGACATTGTAAACACTTGGCATTTTTAATTTTTTATGTTTGAAGTTTGAACTTTAATTTATAATTCTATATCATGACATTTGACTTTTGAGTATAAAGTGGTGGTGTATTTTTACTATGTTATTTGACTATTAATATGGTGGTGTATTCTGAACTTAAATACTGCTGCAAATATGTATATATTTCTGATTTTTATATGTTTTTGTATTACCGAACCCAAAACGAACCCAAAACGAACCCAAACCCAAAATTTTTTTTTCCTGAACCGGCGAACCGGGTTCTCGAACCCGAACCCGAACCCAAAACCGAACCGGTAACTTAGGTTTAAATAGGTGTTAGGATCTCCTTATTTTTGTCTCTCCTAAGCTTTTGGTTTTGTCTGTACTTTTGATCCCTGTTGACATATTTAGTCTGTCATGGACAGTAATCTGATTTCTTTATATTTTTTAAAGTTTCAATTGAATTATGAGTTGTCTCTGCAAATTGGGATTGTTCCAATTGCATTAGGAAAAATATGCAAACATGACTAGTAAGTCCAAGTAGTGGAGGACTGGTAGAATATCACTCTGTTTTCCTGTTGCTTTAATTTTTGACTTTTGTTTCCCATTCATTTGACTCATTTTTAGAGGATTTTGTTGTTAATGTGAAGACCAATCAACTATGATGACTGATCGGAGTTTGGATTTGGGCTGGCATGCTTTGCACAGGATTTCAAATTCTCCTCCTAAAGGTTGCTTTGACTTTAAAGACTTTTTTATGTCGTAGTTAAATCAAAATGCTCTTCAAAATTTGTCACATAATGTAAAATGTTTCCAGGCATCTCTTCCAGAATAAGTTCATCTCTGTTTGGTTTGTTGCTGTTCGCTGCTTTGGTACTTAAGATCTCATTTTCCACTATTAGACTGTAACAGGCCCACAAAACACTTGACATGTTTCCCTATTTAGTCTAAAGTTGCATCTTGCTTGATACAATTTAGTTTTACTATCATTAGATGCTGCATGGATGGGCTTTGTAACCTTATATGGTTCAGATCTGGCCCTTATTCCCATAATTTTTAAATATGCATGGTATTTGATGAAATCGGAATTGGTAAACTTATGATGAGCTTGAGTTTGAATATTGTAAATAATTTGATGTCCACTCGTGTTTTCAAGACATTTCTATTTGAAATTTTGAATGCAACTGTTAATCAAAAGTAGATGCAGGGTCAACATTTGTTTTCACGGTCTGTTATTCACTTTCCTGAGCATTCCTTGGGCATAAAATATTTGTTAGAAGTCCGAAAATCTGGATGGTGGTGTACCTGTAGTGAGCTGTCATGCTACTGATTCCAGAAGAAACATTTAGTTATTCATTTTATTTGAATACCTTAACTCTATGCTTGTTTATGGTGTATGGATGGGCAAGTACAATGTAGTGAATGGCTAGTTTTCCCTTTGGTGGATGATATGGGCAATTATAATGTAAATCAACGAAATCACATTTTCCCATTTTTAGATGCCTTGTCAAACAGGAAGTTTATGATATTGGTCTCGTTTGTAAGACTTCAAATAATGTAATGATTTGTTTAATGGCATTTTGTAGATTGCAAACTTTGTGGCAAACTATTTGCCAAGAAATTGGCCACAGGAGCTATATGACAAGGTAGCTCAGATGGTTTGAAGACACTGGCAAGGATTGACTATACACTACAAAGAACGATAGAGAAGTGATTTTTAGCTGGGAGAAGGCATGCAGTAATGGAAATAATTCCTCACAACTTCGTCCAATGATTCTGTGTTGTTATTGTAGAACGTGGTGAGCATATGCATACATTAATCTTACTTTCTACCATGAAGATATCCAGTTTCTACTGATTTATGTTTCTGTGTTGTTTATATGTAAGCATGAACAGCATCTATTATTTTGAAAGTGATCAGCGCACCATTTTTGTAGGGATTTCTGCAACTAAAGGTATAGGACATGTTAGACCACCCTATAATTTGTAAAGCAAGCCTGTGTTGTAAGACATGGATATTTTGATAGTTGTTTTCAATTGAAAGACATGATTAAGGCTTGGGGAATGAGAGAAATGCAAACCTTTTCCCATACTGTTAAAGACGAAAAGACAGTGGGTCTGGTCTGGTTTCTTTACAGCTTAAATCTAGTTTCCTCTATATCCTGCATTTTCAATTTTCAATATCCTTGATATAAAGGATATTCTCAACACATGTAATATGTTTCTTGTAACTTGTATTTCAGTTTTGATTTAGATTCATAGAAAAATAGTATTTCCAATAAATTGTGTGAACACCAAGCCCAATCTATTAAAGGCAACTCAATAGATGGATGCAAAAGCAAAATTCAGTATTTCAACTATAACTTAGGCAGATTTTTTTTGTACGCATTAATTTTCTTTTTAATGCATGGTCCGTATATTTGTATCAACTTACTATTCCCAAGTGTGCTGTATTTGAACATCTATTATAGTCAAAACCAGGAGCCAATGGGAATACGAAACCATATTTGCTCTGCCGAGGCATATTGTGGTAATTCATTAAGCAAGTTGGATTTTATGTGTGCCTGGCTAACTTTATTTAATGTATAAATAAATTTAACACGTGTGCATGCATGTATACATATCTCTCTCTATATTCTTTGTGTAATGCACTCTTTGGATTGACTCTTATTTGATGCTATGAATTTTGTATCCAAATGTGTACAAATATTAATGTTCATTTGATTATGCAAATGGGCTTAAAAAATAAATTTCATGTGAATTGTTGAAGGATTAAATGGTGTAATTAATTTAGTATTAATATTCATTTGATTATGTAAATGGGCTTAAAAGGTGTTAAAGAAAACAAATTTCATGTGAATTGTTAAGGATTAAATGGTGTAATTAATTTTTTTTTGAAGGGTGCATTGTGGGTTGATCAAATCTTTGTGGAATCTATTTATTTCCTTGCAAATTTAGATGTTTGGTAATGCAAATTCTTTTACGTGAATAGATTAAAGTATTGTGGTTCCAATTTGACACACCTTTGAGAGGCCAAATAAATGTTGGTTTAGGTTGTAACTTAGTGTGGGATGCTCAAGAACTTCAAACATGTAAGCAACCTCTAGAGAAGGTTGGTTCTTGTCTAAGCTAAAAGTAAACTAATGCTAAGCTAAATTTGTGGAGAAAAGGGTTAGGGGACAAAGGATTAGAAAGATAAGGGTGTAAAGAGAATAAAATGGGATGGTGTGCCAAGGATGTAATGTCCTCGATTTCCAAGTAATCACCACAAAGTTTAATCTAATTAATTAGATATTAAATCATTCCTAGCAATATTTTGAGTATTTATAATTAATTAATTAATTATTTAGGTGACATTGCTCAAATATTTATTAAACAATAAAAGGGTGGTGAAGTATAAAAGCTTGTGAAAAGGAATTCATTAATCATCAATTTGGAAATTATTCTAGGAGACATTTGAGAGCTGGATTTATAGGTTTTAGGAAGCTTGAGGACAAAAACCCATGAGTTTCAGGGTGAGTTCGAATGTCATCTATAGATCAATTTAGTTCAGAATCCGCATTGGCTGACAATGATTTGTTCGGAGTGTTTTAGAAATTTATGAGGTCTTTCCCAAAGATAAATTTCAGAGATATGTGAAATTAGTATTCGCCAAGGTAAAATATTATCATATTCATATCGGTTGCAGATCTTTGGGTGATACTCTATTATTAAATTGTTAGAGAACTGTATGATTTGGTGAGGAGCGATACATTATACCTGATGTACGGTTTTGATAGAGAAAGAGTCGATATTATATTATTGGTGTAATAAGCTAGGCACAATTTCAGTTAATTCCATCCTCTAAAGGAGTTGAAGAATCAAGTAGAAGAGAAAGGGAAGCCGTTGGCTATTAATCTAATTGCTACTGCCATGTCAACGTATTTCCACTATCGTAGGATGTGTAAGGAAGCGATAGAATAATATTAAGGAAGCGGAACTATCTTTGGGAGTAATAATATAAAATTGCCTTTATAATCCCAAGTTTATGGGTCGCGGTTGGTAACAAGACGTGGGCTTTGAAATGAGTCTATGCTGGGCGTGGTATACATATATTTTCAATTCTAAATGGACCGTGAACACTAGATTGTTATGTGTTATATGCTGGCAACCAAACATACAAATACCATGGAGTTAAGGGTGACGTGGTAAGAATGCAATTGCCAATCCTTCATTCTATTCTTGTAGCCATCCTCTTCAAACTGCCACACCGAACCATTAGCTGGTGTCTCTAATACGATATGCGATTAAGGCAAAAGGAAGATGTCAGCCTAAAGGGGTCACGTATCATCTGCACAACGCCTCATTTGAGTATTACTGGGAGGTTAGTGTTAGTCATGAATTCTAAAATTGCACATGCAACTCCAATGCGATGTTCAGTGAGCTGAAGGGAATAATTTAGAATTGAATTAATTGTAGGGCTGTAAGAAAATTAGAATTTCATTTTGAAGTTTGGAATTTATTCTATGTGATGGTTATTATGAGAATTTGTCAAGTACTATGGAAATAACATAGAGGTAGAAATATATTTCATTTCAGAAGTTTGTAATTAATTTGATAAAATGCTTGCATTCTCAAATTTGTGAAAATCGTAATTTTTTTATCCATATTTGATGAAAGAAGTTTGGGCAAAAAACTAAAGGGGGATCTTACAAAAGACTAGTGATCAACCAACTCTCCCTTTTAACATTCAATCATTTATTAAATCGAAATATATTGACTATTGCTAAAGTTGGCTTAACCTTTTGTGTTAGAGAACCATAAAAAAACATTTATTAATGGTTATAGTCTAGGTTGATTTGACTTGCTTCTATTTGTGGGTCATGAGTAGATAGATGTTAAACATAAAACATCACTAGATAGGTCACTGGGGTTGAAATATGAAAAATAAAGCCAAAACAACTCTGCCATTTGTTCAAGAGGAAAAAAAAGGTCTTTACAAAGATGCAAGGCCCTATACTTAGATTGTTAAAAAATGACAATTTTAACTATTGATAAGTAGGGCAATCCAGTGGACCAAAATAATTAGAATGACTTCCTTTTAAAGATTACTTGCCCCACACTCCTCATATGGGAGGGAGAGAGTAGGGTAAAGTATTATATTTAATATAAAAGAAGTTGAAGCAAATAATAATAATATGTTATTTTCCATGATAATTTCATTAAAAATCTAAAGATTGTGAAAAGTTCATTACAATATGGTGATATTGGGAAAGCTTGTTTATAAATGTGGAATTGAAAAGACTAAGTTCTTTCATCCATTGGGTGTAGATTAGCAGGTCGGCGCAGTCCCCTTGGATGTTTTTTGTTTTTTCAAGACGTTGGAGTCGGGGCATGTAAGGGGACAACCACATGGTTTCAAGGGGACAATGCCTCCTTTGAGGTTTGGGGACAACTACCTAGATGTATTCCTGGTCATGGCACTACGTAGAGCCGAGGGGCAACACCCCTCAAAACCAAGCACATATCTGCAATCGGAGGATGTTGAAGCATGAACAGATTGATGAATTTTAAGATCTCACTCATGGATGAAAGGGGAGCGAAATTACTTAGAAATGCTCAAAAAATGTGCCGGCGGAATAATCAATTTTTGACCTACGAGATTTACTTGAAAACTTCTACCAACAAATAGAACTGAAAAAGGCAAGCAAAATAGAAGGTAGGTTGAGCTATGGTGGGCCCATTATCGACGTAATATAAAAAGAGAGGAAATCGACACCATTTGATTTGACAGGGATTAACAAGCCACGAAAATTTGCAATTCTGACTAGGTAGGGACTTCAAAAATTTCTGCCAAGCAAAAGTACCAACGAAAAAGTAGAAATCTGCACTATTGGATCTTGCATAGCTAAACGGTTGATGGAAATTCATTTTGTTGACTGAGAAGGGAGTCTCAAAACTTTTGGCAAAGCAGAGAACTTTACAGAGGCGAACTTTTGCCAGAGGCAATTCTTGAGGCCCAACGAATCTTTGTGGGACAAAACTCATAACGAAGAACACCAATCTGCCAATGAAGAATCCTCCACTAGGAATGAAAATTTGTCCACAATTAGGAAGAATTTGAGGAAATGAAAACAACTAGTAAAGATTGCAAGTTCATGGAAGAAACTAATCCTAGCATTGGGGTGATCCCACAATACTGGTTTACAATTTTTGGTCAAATTGGACACTGAAATAATTTTTCCTAATTAAATCTTCACTTTCGAGCGCCTATAGCGGCTAAACTGTGAGAAATTTGAAGATGATGCAAATTAGTGATTTGTGACATTTTGTCTATAAATTCTAAATATATTTTTTTCAAAAGTTTTGGAATTAGATTGCACTTCTTTTTCCATCTTCTTCAAAAACTAGTTTTTTTTAGTAAACATCATTTTTAAAGAGTGACGCTCACCGTATAATGCATAAATTTTTTTCTATGAAGGATAATTTTTTTTTTTTTTAATTTAGATTTGTAACTACAATATCTAGTGCTTCCAATTGGTTTCATAGTGTTTTATTGAATATTTTTTCCTTAATCAAGTTTCAAAGTCAAACCAATTACAATTTAGACATAGGCAGACCGTATAACACGTAACTTTTTTTGTATGTATCAAAATTCATTTTTTATTTTTGTTGGATTAAGGACTTAAATATCTAGTGCATTCATATTTTTCATTTTTTTTTTGATAATCTACTATTTTTCCACATGTGCAGAATAGAGTTTGATTTTTAGTTGAAAACCTATGTTTAATAAAACTAAAAAAATAAATACATAATAAAACCAAAACATATTAAAATTGTATTCGTTGGATAGCTCGTTATGAGGACTACCATCATCCAATTGGGTCTGTGAAGTCTCCATTTTCATTCTCAACCTGAGCTTCGAAGTGCAAAATTTTAGACTTTTTTGGTGCATGAGAGTGAGAAGGGGGAAAAAGGGGGGTTCGCTTGAACCAGGGTTAATGGAAGGGAAAAACTTGATAAGCATGAAATTGAAAAACAAGAAATCCATAGAAAATGATTTTTTCCAACAAAGAATTTGTGGAAGAGAAGCTTCTTTTGAAGAAAAAACTTTTTGACAAGGAAAAATGAGTCTGCCATTGGAGAAATTGAATTTGTAGCTAAATATCTTCATGAGATGAGCTGCACAACTCAAAAGAGAAGTTCATGGCCACCCAAGGATAACATGGAAGCTTTAAAAAGAGGTGTGTTGGGAAACAACTACTCAAATGTTTGCGTGCAACATTCATAAGATCTATGGGAAGTAAAACAAACTTGCAATGTGTGCATCACGACTTAAAGATTGCCATGAGAAACAAGGCAATTAGAGTAGATGGGAATAATTGGAAGATGACATATTATTAAATACCAAGACTATGAAGACAAAATGAGGATCTGCATGGAAGGAAGAAGTTGTGAAAGAATAAAGGAGGATCCAACATAAAGAGGGAAATCCACCATCATATATTTCTACCATGATAAAAATCAACCTGCATGAGAAGGGGACCTGTTGATGCGGGTTTTGTGACCTCAACCAACATTAGAATAAAATACCCAATAGAATATTCTATTCTCTTAAACAAAGACTCCAATGTGCTAAACTAAGTAATCACAAAGTAGACTCCAAGGTTCGTGATGCATATAGGATAGTCTCAGTTGGTTTGATGTGTTTTGCTGGTATTTCAAGGGGGACTTACGTACAACTTTTACCACTTTGGACTATGAATGCTATGGATGATGAGTGGTGAAATTCTATTACTGCCAATCTTTAAAAAAAATAAAAAAAGGATAAGGGTGTTAGAGATTAGACTAATGCTAAACTAATCCTATGAACTCAAGAGACAAGTGTTGGATGGTAAAATTCAAACCAATCTTTGCTTTGCCAAGTACGATGACTACAACAACTAGACAAAGATGGTGCAATCTTCAAAGGGATTTACGAATGATATCCTATTACTCAAGACAACCATCAATTCGAATAATGAACATAAGTAATAAAATTTGAATTTAACAATTTTAAAGTTTAGACTAATCTTACACATCAAATTGAAACTCATTCAATTGAAAAAGGTATGAACTAATTTCACCATTATCAACACTATCAATCTTTCATTCATCTAACATGCATTCAAATCAAATTCTATTCTAAATCCACTCTAAATTCTACTTTAAATCTATTCTATGTTGAAGGGAGGTATGTAACCATGCAACCACTTGACAATCAAAAGGATTCAAAGCAAATCATGCAATATGAGCTTTTATTATCAAAGTAGCTATATGCAACAATTTCATAAGAATCTCTCCATACAATGAAATGAGAGAATGAGCATTTATATAGAGTTTTTGAAATGAAATAAATGACCGAGATCGATCCAAGATCAACAATAGAGAATAAAACAAATCAACCCTAACTAGGGTTTCCAAGAATAAAAATCAACAACCAATGGGCGGAGAGCAAGTGGCACGAGGGGCTATCTTTGAGGGGGCGCATCCTTATACTCCTGAGTGGCAGTGTATTTGATGAATCTGGACACTATTGTGTTTACCTCCTCCAATGTGACATGTGGCAGCATGTTGACCTTGTATTCCAGTACGTCCAAATCATCCGCACACTCGGCGAAAGAAATCTCCCACTCCGACTCCTGTCGTTGAAAGGCATTCTAGATGGATAAGAAGTTGGATGCCTTAGTTAAATTTTGTTTTAGGATCGACCTAGTGGTGGTGAAGAAGATTTCTCGAACTCTGCGCTTCAAGTTTTCAAGCTACATGTTGTTTTCTTGAACAATGTCTCTCTCAAGTGCACTGCAACCACAAGCGGAATCTTGTTTTGAATTTATTTCGTCCACTCCTCAACTCTAATAGTATCAACCTTCACCCTTTCCAAGACTTCATTCCACACAATTAGCGCCCAATACCAACTATTGAAATCATATGCAGCGCCTGTTGCAATAACCTTTCCATCAATTAGTTTCTGCTTCAGAATTCCCTTTAGCACTCTGAGACATGGAATAATTCTATCTTGAATATCTTGAATATGGTCCCATGCTTCTGCCAAAGATGCGATCCTCGAAAGAAAAGAGGAAGCTTGCCCATATGCCAATATCAGTTTTTCCACAAAAACAACCACTTCTTTGCTTTTGTTGATTATCCACTCCTTAGCCTCTTTGGCTGTGGTCATATCTTCTTCAAAATTTTTGATCGTTTCTTGTGAAGAGTTCAACAATGGGGGAACTGCTGAGCTGGCTTGATCAAGAGGCTTGGTTAAATGCTGAATATACTCTTTTAGGCGTTCAACTTCTTGTTTGTATTCTTTTTTCCTTGCCACTTCCTTTTCCAACCTTGCCTTGATAGAAGTGACTGAATTGTCTAAGTCTTCTACTTCTTGACCTTTTGTGGTTGGGCCTAAGTTGACAGTGGTGATGGTGTATTCTTGAGGAGCAATATCCTTCTTTGACTTATCTACTGTCGGTACGACAATTTGTACTGTATGGTGGCCTGCTTTGTCCCTCTAGCTGGTGGAAAACATCTTGGTGGGCTTCTTTATATCAATTGTTTCTAACCTGGCCAATAAATCAACCGTATCATCTTCCTTTGGAATGCCCGTTTGTACTTTTATCTTCAATCTCTTATTCATCCAATCAAGAATAGTAGGTTGTTTAATGCCTTCTTCTTCCCGAGCATTCTCTACACATTGAATATCCTAAATCCCTTTAAGAGTGAAAATCATTCCTTCTTGAAATTCACCATCCAGGACATCCATTTCATTCTTTGACTCCAATATTTCTGTGCCTGTGGGAGATGGGGGCTCATCATCCTCTGTCTGGATATGAATAGGAGAAGGAGTCCTTATGTCACCCAATGACTCATCAATATCCAATGTTTCATTCATATTCCTACACATGGCAGAATGAAGAGGCTTTGATATTTGCTTCTTTCGGGTAGGTTCCTCATTTGCAGTCTTATTTCTTTTTTCTCTTGTAGAGTCATTAACTATTTCCTTCCTTTTCCTCAAATTGATGCTCTCGATTGGCTCATCACTTTGGGATGCACCAGCATTTGAGGAATAGGATTTCGCTTCACCCATTAGATTGTAAGTCAGAGTCACATTCCTCAGTCACAACTCTTGAATCTGCTGATCTTCCCACCATTGTGAATACTTGATGAATGACCTCATCAAGATGGTCAAATCTGCAAGCTCATGTTTTGACCATTTACAAGAGGAAGAGGCCGACTCTCATTAAAGCCTGGCTGAATATACTCTCCATCATCCTCAAGTTGATTTGGCACACATAAGGCTCAGTTGTCATGATCAAGTTCACCGACAGTCTCGACCATAATCTTTTCCTGACATCATATTCATCTGCAACATTCACCCAGAAATCCTTCAGGTCCACCTTGTGTTTGTACTTCCTTCCATTCACGGTCCCAATGTGGTGGTGAGGATCAAAGTTAGCTCTAGACCGGTAAGACGTGAAAGGATACCATTGCATTTCTAACTTGGCGCTTTTAGCTTCCTGTGCTGACGAACAAGACTCTTGCATATTCCCAATGAAGAACGAAAAGGTGATGGCTGCCTTTTGCTTTGTTCTTTGGAGGCCTTGGTATGTTTTTAGTTGTCTTAGAACCTCAAGCAAGACCATCCTATTAGTGGGATAGATCGGGAGTTAGTAAGGACAACCTATGAATCCTTGAACTCTTATGTAAGTGAATCTTGGAAACTGGATGAACTAGGATACGTACTTACTGATTAGGCTCTTAGCCTTTGATGCATTCCACCTTGCAATATTCTTGTAATGTACATTAGGAAGGCATCATGTGCTCTTCTGAAATGGGCCTTCTCGCAGAGTTGCAAATGGGGATAGCAATCATATGACTTGAACTCGTTCTCTCCATTGCTCACCACGCCTTTGCAGATCAATCCCATATATCTATAGGTCCTTGCCAAAAGATAGACAACATAAGAACTTGTGTAAAATTTTTTAGTCCTTTCTACGTTTATTAGTTGCTCATGGAGATTGTCACTAATCATTCGTGACCAATTGAACATCTTGATGCCTGAAGTGATCTCGTCACTTAAATAATACATCCATGTCTCAAATGGTGCACCTTGGGGGCTGCCCATTGTTCTGTTCAATAGAAAAATAATATCTCCATAATCTTCCTTGAAGTTTGTCTGGAGCAATTTCTTCGACATCTTCTTAATAGAAGGCCTTGGCCTCAACAACCATTTCTTGTTGATGTTGGTTGCACAAAGATCCATCCTATCCTCATAAAGTCTTCTTGCATCTTCCTTGGTTCTATATGAAGTTCAGTTGTAACTGGGTATGCCGAATGCTTCTTGAATAGCCAATTCTCTGAGATGTGCCAATATTCTTCTGTCAGGTGCAATGATCTGCCTCTCTTGTGAGTTGTAATGTATGGAACATTCTACCATCAGCTCAACACATTCTATAGCCAGAGGAAATCCTGCTGCTTGAACAATGCCATTCCACAACATTCTCCGAGCAATAACTGTTGGTAAGAGTCCATCTTGTCCATACATCATTTTCTTAAATTCCTTGAAGTCCACATGTCCAAGGTTGGTGTCCGCGATATTTTTCCACTTGGTGTTGATTTTTGATTCTGGCTACAGTCCTTTGCTGGAGAACTTCATTTGGGCCTTTCTCGAAGGTTCTCCTCGGGTGGTCATCAATTTGCGAGAAACACAAAGAAAATATATTAATTTCAAGATTTTAATTTTGATTTTCTTGAATCCTTCTCTCGAAAATTCTAACTTTCAGCTTGTTAAAGATTACATTCTGTGCAAAAATTAGACTGAAAATAACATAATTTAGTTAATCACTTAGTAAAATTTCGTGAGAATAAATGTATAAGACAAAAGAAGAATAAAGAATTCCATCAAACTTGGATTATAAACTTTAAAATTATACTCTTTGACGGTAATTCACGCTAGAATTTATTTCGTCCCTTGTTCTTCTCTTAGAAAAATCGCTTAATTCTCCAAAAAATTATCTCTTGTCACTTTAACTTTGGAAGAATTATAATTTTCTCTCAATCGACCCTGAGAGAGAATGAGTTGAAAATGACATTTCAATTGCTTATAAAGTTGAGAAGGTTGATTGATTTTAGTAAATCCATGCTTTTTTCTTTCAAATTCATCGAACTTGGACTTGATTTCTTTTATCCACCATGGCGATCTTTATCTTCAAAACAAGTTTCTAATTTTCCCAAGGCACCATCCTTAGCCAAATCTTCAAGATTTTCTTTCGAATATTTCAAAAATTTATTTAAGTGTTCAATATTTTTCTAAGTGTTGGAAAAAATAAAATATTCTATGTGTCAAATTCGATTTTCCAACTCTTTTAATCATGACCCTCTTGGATGGTGAATTTTTATTTTATTCATAGATCTTTCCTAAAATTTGTTTGGCTTTAGGCTCTCCATGCTAAGTCGGAATTTGCTTCTCTCCATGCCATGGCTAACTTGGTCATCTTTATGCCATTATAATTTTTTCTTCATGGGCGGACTTTAAGACTTCTTTTCCATCGTCTCTTTTAGCATGGCGAACTTTATCAATGTTTGGACATTCTCTTTCTATGCCTAGGGTGAACTTTCTCATGTGTTTTCCATTCCCTCTTTAAGCTAGATAGACTTTAGACTTGTCTTTCCATTTTCTCTCCTTTGAAACTAAACCATATTTTTCCAATACTTAGCCAATCTCATGAATTTTTCTTCACAAAGTATCAATACTTAGCCATTTTCATGAAATTTTCTTTCCTCCTCTTGGTTGGGCAGACTTCTTGGCATCTTGGAAAAGCTTCTCAAGGTGGGGTGGACTTCATCTCATGCTTGACACTTTCCTTCCTAGCCAAGGGTGGACTTGGCTTATGCTTGGACAAGGATGATTCAAGGTGGGGCAGACTTCATCAAGTTCATGCCAAGCTTTCCCCAAGGTTGGGCGAACTTTGAGACTTCTTTGCCAAGTGCATGGGCGGACTTCATGATGGTCTCGCCACAGGTTGGGCGGACTTCTTGTTTGTCTTGCCATTTTCCATCTCTCCATTGCAAGCTTCGTGAATCTCATGCCTCTTCTTCCTTGGGCGAACTTGAAGATGCTTATGCCTTGAATTTCATGCTGAATTTCTTGTCTTCTTTTGGATCATCTGAACAAACCCTCACCATGTGATTTCCTCTCTTTCTTTTCATGATTTTTCCTTGCTTTTTATGATTTTTCCTTGCTTTTTACTCTTGGAGGCATAAAACCTTGATTCTAAAGATGAAAATGCTGACTCCATGACCCGTGGAACCCTACCACTTTCTAAAAATAGAAAAAATAAAAAAGCAAATTTTTTAAAAATAGTAAATCCCAGATTAGTCCAAAAGTGCTAAAAATAGAAAAAGCAAAAAACAGAATCCCTAAAAAGTAGGAAGTGTCAGAATTAATTGAAAGCAATAACATTCCTCATCCTCCGGACCTTTCGAGCACTTTGATGATGTTTACGCATTGTTTTGGGCTTGAATTCTCTACTTGGCTTAGATGACTTTCAAAACTCTAACTCTGAACTCTCAAAGCAATGACCTATGAAATTGCAACCTAAAGACAAAAACCCTAAAAAAAGAAACTACTGGGGGTCCCCATTTGCAATGAGGCAATGTGTGAAATAGGTCACAACAAGACCCAACAACCAATAGTGAATAGTGTGTGTCTCAATGTGATTTGCTATGAAGATAAAACATTTCATATCTGTGCACATCACTCAAAATAGGTCTTGTGAAAATGCAATGCACATGCTAATAAGTCTACCATGAAGGAAACAAATGTACCTGCAACCATTTGCCAACATTAGAGAGATTCACCATTAGACTATTTAAAGAGGAAAAAACCATGAACTTAGTGAAGGTGACTAATGATTTGATGATAAGAACTATCTCTAGCATCACCACCTTGCAGGAAGAAATTAAAAACCGAAAGGAGGAAAAGGAAGGAAAAAAGAAAAAGATGAAGAAGCTTAAGGAACAAAAGGTATTGAGTGTTGCAGATCAGAATGACAATTTGAATTCCTTAACCACTGATCAGGTGAACTTGGTTGCCAGTCAAATGTTTTAGACTTTGATCCTTGTCTTAGTGTTGCTTTTGTGTTGTTTCTTTGTTGTTTTTTTCCTGTGCTCTTTTTTGCTCTTTGTGGGTGTGCAAACAACTTGTCTTTGGCTGTCTCTGCATTGGTTGGTTGTGTTTTGGTTTATCTGATGTTTTAATTGACTCTTTCGCTCTGTGAGGGACCGTGACCCTTTCCTAGCTTTTTTAATCAAAACATTAGAAAGATTCAGTAATAGAAAGAACAAGTTATGGAACAATTGAAAGAACAAGTTGCAGAGAAATCAGAGCATCCCATAGATATAATGAATATTTGGCAATCACGTAGCTACTTTCGACCTCAAAAAAATCAATTTGTGCACACACAAATGAAGTTTGTTAACACTTTAAAAAATATGGGGTCACAAAGAAAGAAAATAATACACTAGCCAACAATAAGTTCACATTGAAGAACAAAGTACTCATGATCATTTGCTCATACTACAAAACAAGGATTTTCCAACCAAGAAAAGAGGATCCGCCAAGAAAAGAGCTAGTAGGTCACAGGGGGAAAGGTATCTTATTTGCAAAAGATAGAGAAAAGCTACCCACTAACATTTTGAATAAAACCATTGACATGAAGATAAATGTAACTTCATTTTCTAATTAGTGGAAGATATAAATTGAGCTTGGTAGCTCCAATGAATAACAAGAGGCAACAACTCAAACTTCTTTATTGCTCTATGGTTGGCTTGTGTAAACCACCTTGATTTAGTAAGTTGTTCTTCATTAGTTATGACTATGTAAGCCTTCAAAAGACAAAAAGATAGAAGTGAAACATAAAATGTGATTTTCTTTAGCTCGCTCACATGAAGTCAATGGGGAACTACATAGAAATGTCTTGAAATGCACATGGGTGTTGGGTTCGGTGAAACCCAAATATTCCTTCTAATTATAACGGTAGTATCTCTCACACTCGAAATAGATGCCTTTTGTAACTGACTCTTTTTTGGCATGTATTTGCTAATTTAGAAATCAACTATTTTGGTAGTTTTTTCTATTTTGGAGGTGGGACTGAGTTTTAAGAGTTATTGCTGCTTGAATGCAACTTGTATTGAGAATTAATGAAAGAGAATCCCTATTGAAAGTGGATGTAGCCATTGTTGGCGAACCACTATTAAATCTAGTGTTCTTATTTGTGTGTGTTATTGTTCATTCATTTTATTTTCTACAATATTTTTCTTTCGTTTATTCTACTGTCATTAAATTCAACAATTGGTATCAGAGCTTGGTTAAAAATAAGGAGTTGTGAAGAAAGTTGAGCAGATATGAAAGAGAACCCCAACTTGGATGATTGGGTTCAAACTCTCATGTCTATGTCCCATGGCTCTAGAGAGATTTTTGATGAAGTGGGAGTTGTTCATATAGATGATGATGAAGATTTTTGGGCTTCTTAGAAGAAGCTTTTGGATCAGTTAGATGATGAAGCCGATTCTGTTATTGAGGAGTTTCTTGGTATGTTGGAACCTGACAGTGACATGAAGTAGATGCAAGAAATAAAAAGTGTTGTGGCTTAGTTTGGAGAAGAGGAAGAGGTAGAAGAAATATTTTATTGTGCTGATAATGAAGTTTCTCTTTTCAAATTGTAGCAGGAGGTCACAGATTCAAACACAATGTGTTCAAGAAATTGTTATAGTACTCTTTTTGTAGGGAAAAAGGTTAGATTTGATTTTTCAATGGAAATTGATGATGCTCCTATTTATTTGGCCACTGAAGTTCTTATGAGTGATGTTGATCTTGATTCCTTGAGCACTGCCTAGGCAAGGTATGTGTGGGAAAGGGCCCCGCAGGATTTGGGAGGTGAGGATTTTGACATGGTAGAATACTTCAAAAAGGCTGAGAGAGAAATAGAGGCTGAGAATAAGGCCTTTGAATCCCTTATGTCAACAAACAGTGGAGTTGTTCAAGAGAGCTACGAAAATGTAAGTGAGGCCGAGAGTCCTTTGGAGGACATAGAAGAAAAAGAGAGATGATTTATTGATGAAGATTGTAGAGGTAGAGACAGAGTGGAATGCATTGATTACAGGTAGAGAAAAAATTGCAATTGAAGGTAATGAGGTAAAATTAGATTTTAATGTGAGATTTGATAAGGTTGAGAGTGATGTTACAAAAAGTAATGAGAAGGTAAAAAAAATTCTTATTGATGATTTTCATGTTTAGTGAATTATGGTGTAAGCAATAGTTTTTACTTTGTTTTGTGATAGCAATAGTGCTATCTACTTGGCCAAGAATTCCGCCTTTCACAATCGAACAAAGCATATAGAGCTGCGATATCATTTTATTTGCCATGTTATTGATGAAGGTAAGTTGCAAGTGGAGAAAATTGACACGAAGTTGAATCCAGCTGATATGTTGATGAAGGCAGTACCTAGGGAGAAGTTCAAATTATGTAGAGCTTCTCTTGGAATTATCCAACTTTGACAATAAACCTGCAGTGGGGGATATCTTTGAGCAACTATTTGGTCTTCAAGTGGGAGATTGTTGGGTTTGGTGAAGCCCAAATATTCCTTCTAATTATAACGACAATATCTATCACACTCGAAACAAATTCCTTTTGTAGCTGACTCTTTTTTGGCATGTATTTGCTAATTTAGAAGTTGACCGTTTTGGTAGATTTTTCTATTTTGGAGATGGGACTGAATTTTAAGAGTTGTTGTTGCTTGAATGCAGATTGTATTGAGAATTAATAAAACAAAATCCATGTTGAAAGTGGATGTAGCCATTTTTGAGCGAAACACTATAAAATCCCATGTTCTTTTTTGTGTGTTATTGTTCATTCATTTTATTTTCTGCAATCTTTTTCTTTCGTTTATTCTGCTGTCATTAAATTCAACACTGGATCCCTATTACTCTCGTAATCTCTTGAGTTCGAAGCTAGAACAAGTGCTATAAAGAGAGCACCATCGATGCACATTATTCTTCTTTAGCAATGAGACTTGGGGATGCCTCTTTAAAGATGTTAGACTATAAAAACTATGAAGAAGGAGGTTGCAATTGGTGTTTGTCATTTGCTGCATTTGAGGAATAGGAAGAATCCATAGCATCAACAAATGATACAGTCATAAGTCCACAAAATATTTCCTCTTTGAATTTAGGTTCCTCTTCATACACAATTAGTTGAGAAAGCATGGATTAAGCATTGTAATTTTCTTTTATAGGAGGTGCACATGACTAAAAATGTACCTCTCGAAAAGAGTGATATTTTCCCCATTGCTTCTTTGTGTCTTGCCAATCATACACCTATGCTTGCTTCCTCTTTGTTATGTTTAAGGCATGTCTCAACCTTGACATTTCGACAAGCATATTTTGATTTTTCTATCGAAGGCATCTCTCTAAAGTACAACCTTATTTCATTTTGCAAAGAATTTATAAGCTCTTGGTTCTTTGGAAGCATAGCCCCATTGCTTCTTCTACTTCATCAAAGGCATCTTATTTTTTGCACTTTTGCAAGCGTATATTTTCAAATTGAAATTTCCTAATGCGTTATGCTTTTTTGATTTTTTCTAATGCATTCTTCTTTTGAATGTCATTTCTACACCATCTACAAATTGTCTATGGGGAAGATACATTTGGATATTCCATTTGACAAACATGACAACATACATAAGGGCATTGATATTGTGTATGTGACCACAACAATAGGTGATATTCATATGAAAGTCAATTATTGTTGCAACATAAAGATATCCATTTTTTTAAAAATAAAGCCAAGTGTCCTTCTAAGAGTCAAGGTTCAACAACATAGAGTCACTGAGTGAATGAAAATACTCCAACATACTAAGTATGAATTCTTCATTTAAAAATATAGTGAGTTAGTAGGTTTGAAAATTCATTTTAGATTATAGACCCTGCAAGATTTTCACCCAACATTTTGAACTATTGGAAATCTATTCAAATAGTTTCTTTAAAAAGAGGACCCACCAAACAAAAGATTCATGAGAGCTTCAAGAATGATATCCTATTGGGAATACCAAAAACTCTTGTTCCAAATTAACACACTTGACTTGGGAGGCTAGATAAATGCTAGCTTGGGAGGCAACACAACATGGGATGACCACACATAGCTTCAAACATGTAGGAAATCTCTAGACAAGGGGAAATCCTATCTAAGCTAAAACTAAATCTAATTCTAAGCTGAATTTATAGAAAAAATGGTTATAGGGAAAAAGGTTATAATGACATATAAAAGTGTGAAGAGAAAAATTAAGATAAATCAACTCTCCTTTCAACAATAAACCATTTAGTAATCTCAAATAAAATTATGATTGATGTTGGTGCAAACTATTTTTTCTAGATGATTATGAGTAGGCAACTATTAATGTCTTTGATAGAGATTGGTTGAACTAGCTTCCACTTGAGAGCCATGAGTAGACAACCTCTAAACCTAAAACATTAAGATTAAGGAAACTTTCTAGATCTAGATGTGAAGAAAAAAGTAAAAATAAAACTTCCCTTCATTAAAAAAAGACAATATTTACTAAGATAAGAAACCATATACTACATTGACAAAAAGAGAAAGACAAACATAATTGTTGATCAAAAGGATTGGTTCAAAATAACTAAATGATAATTTAAAAATAACCCCCTTTTTAAATGTTACTTGCTTCACACTCTTGAGGGGGTGGGAGCATTAACTTTAGTATAAAATAATTCACTATGAATAATAACATCTATTCTCCATGTGATTTTCATAAAATGAAAATTTTAATAAAATCTATTGAATAATCCACCATAGGTAGGTGGTGGACATTGAAGAAAACACATGTCAACAACAAGCCATATGCAACCAATAATATATTGGTATTTTGATTCACTATCTTTCAATGCAACATAAATCAAAACAATGTGCATGGTAAGAGTCATTTTAAAGTTAGAAGGGGAAGCTTCTTGTAACAAATATAAAACCTAAAACTATAATTTAAACAATATGTACTTTCTATTTACAATTTCTATAGGTGTGTTTTGGGGGTGGTTTATGCATAATTAATAAAAGTAAATGTATATTTTTGGATTCATTGAAAGGAAACAATTACACTTTTACTTAAGATGATAATTTTCATGCATTTTGATTACCAACAAGAACTACCATTTTATGCTGTTTTGTTGAAGATAGACCAAGTAGTGGATGAACACATAAATGTAAGATCAATATAAATAACACAAAATATTTAGTAAATGATATGAGCATAATGAATGACATTCATAATACAAAGTTTGCAATTAACAATTAAAATACTTGAATTCACTTCATTAACACATACATTAGACTTTATGAGCTAAGCACATTAATAGTATTCAAAGCTACAACAAACAACATAACAACTACAATAATTCAAAGCATCCAATAATAAAGTGATATTCAAACTATAGAAAACATGGGTACACAAAGACATGTAACACTTCAATTACATTTTAAGTAGCAAGAGGTATACTAAAATCTATTGAATGATAGATCTAAAAATAAGTGTGAAGAGCACTTATAATGTTTACAAAACTATTGCGTGAAAAATAATTGAAAATTCAATTAAATTTTTTATGCTAATAATAGATTGCTTCCATGCAAAGAAAGATGCATTAAAAAATTATATCCACTCATACTAAATCCTAACTCATACAATCTTCATTTCAAACTCCTAATAAGGATAATTGCAAACTAAAAATAAAATTTCTATAAGATTGTCTAAATATAGTCGGTCTATTAAGTAGTTGCTAAAAGTAGATTTTTTTAGAATATATTCTTGTTAGAAATGATGATAACTAAAAATAGTGCCAATGATAAATAGTTTGGGCCTTTTTTTTAAGAATTGGATCTATGACGAGTTTGATGAAGTCCTCTACTTTGAACATGACAATCCTTTGATGAAACACTAAAAATTGTCAATTTACCTTGGTGTTTTTTAAATTTAAAAATTCTTTGTTCTTGTGGATGCTACATAAAACCTTGGGCAATCAACCTTTCAACCAAGAAAATACTTCCTCAAAATCATTGTCCAAGGGTGAATATTTTCTCATTAACCTTGCTAGAAATACGAAGAACAAAGAAACATGGTTTAAAGATGTAAAAAGGGATTTGAAAGCCAATTTAAACCCTACCTACAATCTTATGTACTTATTATATATTTGAGTTTTTATGAGAAAAACCCTTTTATAGTTGAAACCCTCAATGATAATCTATTGATATTAGATACTTTTTTATGGTAATTGATGGAAAAACCCCTAAAATGTAGTCACCTAGTCAAATACTCATAAAATTTGATGAAAATCTTGCTATAGATGACTAAAAACCTTGCTATTAAGACACTTAAAATGAATATATACCCTTGCTGCTATGATGAAAATGCTCATTGAATGATTAAACTCCTACTCCACTCCTAGTGAAAGTATATAGGGCAAGGATTTATATAATAAACATAAAACACTTTGGCACCCCTTTCCTCCCTATATAGATTGCCTTTTCCCTCACTTCTAATTGCTATTTAAAGCCAAGTTTTTCTTTGTACTATTTATCTATAGATAACATATTTTATATTTAAAAAAAGTCATGGTAGTAAATGGAAAGATGTGCGTCTATAAATAACTTGAACAAGTTTTGGGAATTCAAATAACCTCTTTATAGGGTGTACGCTTTATAAAGGTGTTGCACATTTTTGAAATATTCCAGTCAACCATCCTACTAGGTGAAAACCCTTTTATGCAAGTTTATATTTCAAACTTGGAAATTTCATTTTCCCATTCATAAATATGCACTTAGGTATAATCACAAGTTTAAGTTAGGATTTTTTCCCTTGTCATTCATGTGCGCTAATAGTGTTATGCATGTCTTAAAATTTTGAAAACTAGTTTATCTACAATGAGACAACATCATTAATCTCATCATCACTTGCAAGATTTTAAATACAATAATTTCTTTTTCCCATTCATAAGTGCATGATCATATGTTGTTTTGTAAAATTGAGTTGAAGCTATTTGCTACATTGTTAGACATGTTACAAATTTTTATTTTTGAAATTATGTTTCTACACTCTATGGTGCACATCTATGAGTTGTATTACAAATTTTGATGATTATGTAGTAGCAAACACAAGATGTACTTTTAGAAAAACATTTCAATAAAAACCTAGTCTCTAACACTAAATGTATTAATCTCAACAACAAGATTCCAATATAACATAAATCACCAATGCTCTCAACTAGATATACAAGAGATCTTCAACTTTGTCTTCTAGAGTCAATCTAAAAACTTAACCTTTCAATGGAATCAATAGACAATATGATGATCTTCATCCATAATAACCCTAATCTATGTGCATTTATAGGCACAAAATTATAAAACCACTAAGTGGTATTACAAAATAATGGGCATATTAGTTGACTTGATAAAATGGATCTTTTTTTTCCCTTAAGGATTTCATCTCAAGGGCCATTGCACCCAAAATATTTTATTAGGGGTCCATTGAACCCCTGAACCCCCAATCTATGGCATTTCCTTGGTCCACAAATCTATTTTTCACAAGCATTCTTTATTGTATCATATAACATGTCAACATCTAAATATTATCTCTAAAGCCACTCTACCTCTTTACAAGAGCAAATACTAGCTATTACTCAACTTTAGTAGTTGATAAAGAAACAATAGCCTACATCTTACTCATCCAACTAATACCACCACTAAATGTGTTAAACATATTGTAGACACTTAGAAATTTCGCTAGTATACTTAGTCCCTATCACCTAGTCAGTTCCTTCACCAAGTCCTAATCGGCAAAAAATATCACCTAGTGTAGTCCACTTACCTAAGTCCACTTAATTAAATCCCTTTTTCCATCTCACCTCACAATAAATAAATAATATTATTTCCACTTATTATCCATCTCACACATGGATACAATTTAAATATTATTATTAATTGATTATTCCTATATTCTTGCCACACATTTCAAGAATAAAGGGTACCTAAAAACACTTGTCCTTATGGTCCCATTATTCTCTCAAACCAACCCGAGAATATAGCTCCACTAGATGCACATTTCCTTTATTTCCCTCATTGTCATAATTATTGGAACATGTTTTCCATTATGCTAAAAGATCGACCTGTTAACACTTGATACAAACGCTATAGATAAACGGATCCACATGAGATAGTTAGTCCATGTCCTGAATCCAAAGGGAGACGTTGGCGATTAGTTCAACAATAACCACTTACTAAATTTTGTAGGTTCATCCTAGCCATTCACAATATAACAAACCTCCATCTTTGCCCTCGATCCTCTTCTTGATCCTAGGGAAGTTCTTTCAACTATCCTCCACTGTCAAAATCACTATCAAATCTTGACCATCCATTCCCCCTTTTAGAGATATAAATTCAAGCACTCTTTCCTTCATTCCAACAATCACCACTTTATGTTAGGTACATGCTATAAAAACATGTATCTTCAAGAAAAAGAGCATCCACATATCAACCAATCAAAGAGAAAATAACTCAACAATGGAGGATTTGGTAACATTTTAATTTGGTGTTGATGTTAGTGCTTTGTTGGCACTCCTTTGTTGAGCTCTATCTAGAGGTTTTTGCTTGGTTTGAAATAAGAACTTGCATACTTGTTTGTTTTTGTTTTGCATTTCAAAACTTAGGCATTACATTTTGTCAATTTTGTTGGGGATATCATGCCTTATCTAATTCCATTTGTGTGTTTGTATTTCAAGACTAGTTTTCACTAACTAGTTTTGCAAGTTTTTGAGTGGTTCCAACGATCAAGTTTTCACAATTGCATTTAAGAGCAAAACATATTACACTGTGTCTGAAGTGGTAAAGAAAAATTTAATATATAAAATTTGATACTTTGCTGACAAGAAAATTTAAGGTGTTTGCAAAGGAATTTGAGAGTACACTTGTACAAATTCCGTATGACCATATGGTAATAGTCGTATAGTTAGTATTATATGGAGAAAACCCTATGACTATGCTTGGTGTAGGTTTGGTTTTCTAGGTTTTTGAATATATGTTCAATGATTATCTCACTTGTAAGTACATACACAGATATTTGGCCCTACGACTATGCCTGGTGTAGGTTGGCAGTGGCTATCCAGCTTCATAGATGCACCGAGGCATGGATGCATGTTGCATACCATAGCACATAACAATGAAGAACAAAGAGTACAATTGCACGTTAGTAGACAATACCGCCATTAACCCAAATAAATTTTTAAGGTACTCAACCGCCACAACCACAATCATCCGGTGGCGCATTAGAGTCATGTCACTCAGATCCAAGAGGAAAGGAAAGAATTTGACCGCTTTGTCCAAATTCCTCGGGATCTCCAAGTCTGTAGGACACGAAATCCCACTACCAATTATCGCTACTTTCAAAGTCTCATCCACACCACCCACCAAGTCATTATGAAACAACCACAACAATAAGTCCTTCGCTTCCGCCTTTGGCACTCGACTATCCAGCATGGAGGCCAAAAAACTCGAAGAGATATGAGCAATATCCCTTCTGAACTCGTCCCACTCAATGCGACCTTTCCCCACAACCATCTTCATGCTGCAACCATGAGAGGGTCATTGTTAAGCAAGACGCGCTTTAGTTGTTGGTCCATTATCACCCAGAAAGTAGCTTGTATTGATTTTTCCCTCAAAGAAATTGGAGTGTCGACACCGAACCATGTCAGACCCTCCATCAAGATTGCTATCACAAACTTAGAACTCCCATCCAGAACCATCCTTGAATGACTCCAGAAATGGAACAAACAATCACCACCAACACTCCACCTTCTATAGCTCGCTCACACCAAAAACAAACTTTACAACAAAATTGATGCCATCAATCATAAATAGAGCCTACGACAGTCGATCAATCCCAACTTCCCACAAGCAAAACTTTATTACTAAGCAAGGTAAGTTGTCCTTGTACAAATGATCCCATCCTTCCTCACTTGCCCCATATGCCAAAATTTCCTTAGAAAATGTGCATAGAAAACGTCGCCATCATTACACTAACTTGCTGAAACCAAGGGGAGCAAGCGCATTCCCCACTTGCCACCGCCATGATGGATGCCCCAAAAGGCTGCCACCTCACATGACACCAATGAGCCCTTCACCAGCGTGGAGGGCCGCCCGCCCATCCACCCATAATCTTTACAATAGAGATTTATTTAACACCTTTCTGTCAGGACCAACCACCCCTAGATTGGAAAGATGATCTGCCTCTCCATTCCCTTCTCTCAAAACATGATTGATCATTACTTGCTCAAAGCTTTCCAACCAGACCAGAGTGACCTATTGTTTCTCACCAAACTTCCAATTTGAAATTTTTTTTGTCCTTAATGCATTGATAACTAAGGCAAAGTCCCCTTCAATTACCACCTTCTTCGTGTTCAATTCCTTACAAAGATTCAAGCCTAGAAGTAAGGCTTGAAATTTAGCTACATTGTTTATTCCCTTAGGGAGGGTTGCTGCCAACGACCCCAAAATAGCCCCATTGCTATCTCTCACAATACATCTCGCACCTGAGGGACCGGGATTCCCTTTTGAAGCTCCATCAAAATTCAATTTCACCCAACCCGATCCGGATCCAGACCACCTTACTGTGCTCTTCAGCTAACGCTGCACCACCCAATCCCACAAATGTTGGTGCCTTAATGCCAAACCAATTATTCCTTATAGAAGAATCCCAATACGAGAAATTATGCCCTTTGGAATTCATCTTTTCTATCCTTGCATTAAAACACTCCACTATACATGCCTCAATTTTACATTGCAATCTAGGAATTGGCATTTCCTTATCCTGGAAAATCCTCCTATTCCTCTCCTTCCAAAATTCCCATAAGACAATTGAAGGACTCAACAATCAAAGATCTTCAAACACAGAATGCTTCAAAGGAGATGGCCAAGACTTCAACCATGATAAAAATTTGTTTGGGAAGGCCGTTCTCCACTATAACTTGCCACATAATCATTCCCAAATAGCTTGTGAAAATTGACAATTTAAAAATAAATGGTTCACCGTTTCCTTGGAATTCCTGTATAGTGGGCACCTAGAAGGACCCTAAAAACCAAGCTTTGAAAATATATCCCCTGTCAACACCCTACCTTGAGCTGCTTCCCAAGTGAAAATACTTGCCTTGGGAAGACAAGCCTTGTTCCAACAAAGTTGAAGCAAAAGGTTTGAATCATCCCTACCAGAAGAAGCAAGAATTGCATAGCCAATCTTAGCTGAATATTCCCCATTAGCCGATGCATTCCACTGAATTTGATCTCTGCCTTGTCTCCCAAAAACACATCTCCTTTTCAAGACTTTCTCAAAGGCTTCTGCATCTTGAACCTCTAGACCCAATTGGCTAGGAGATTTCCATCGGTAAAAACCATCTTGAAGATCAGAGGGTCTTCAATGTAGTCCCTTAACTTGACACCCCAAACCTGTTTAGCTTTTACTCTGGCTCGAGCAAGAGAAGGATCATCTGCAAGAATTGGAAGTCCTTCCCCAGAATCTTCCCAAAAGAGTACTCACTGCCATCTTTAACCTCCCATGTTAGAAAATCCAGAATGAGATCTCTCACACTTTTGATGAAGTTCCATATCTGTGAATCGCTTGGGAGAGAACTAGCCGTCAGAAAACAATTTTCTTCATTATCCAAGTATTTGGCCCTTACAATTTTCACCCACTTTAACTCTAGACAAGAATGAATTTTCAAAGCCAATTTTTCCCCGAGAGCCTTATTCTGCAAAAGCAATTTTTTTAACCCCGCACCTTCTTCATCCTTCCGTTCGCACACTTTCTGCCACTTAATTAGAGGAAACTTCTTCTGATCCTTGCTCCCATTCCAGAAAAAATATTTCATTGATCTATTTATAGATTTACTAGCACCCACCGACAACAGTAAACAAGATATCATGTAAATGGGAAGAGCCACAATAACAGATTTTAACATTGTTAATCTTCCTGCCCAAGAGATCCATTGGCTCTTCCATGTGGAAAGTTTCTCTTTCACTTTTTCTAGCAAAGAACTCCAATTGCTTCCATGTTGAGTGCCTTTAGCTAACAGGATTCCTAAGTATTTGCATGACAGTGATCCTTTTCTGAACCCCAGGCACCTCAAAATCTGACCTTCCAACACACTACCTATATTGAAGAAGAAAGCTTTTGATTTGACCAAATTCAACTCTTGACCCGAAGCAACAAAATATTTATCTAAAATACACTTAAACCTCCTAGCTTCCCTTAGCGAGGCAACCCCAAACAACATATTATCGTCTGCAAATTGTTGGTGTGTGATAGAAGCAAGACAACTTGTGACCTGAAGGCCCTTTACCCAACCAGTGCTTCTTTCTTTATCCATCCATTGACCCAGAGCTTTGTCCATAATAATAAACAAGAAATGGGAGAGAGGGTCTCCCTATCTTAAACCCCTTGATGCTGTGAAAAAACCCTCTGGAAAACCATTCAATAAAACCGAGTACCTCAAACTAGCCACCCAACCAAACAACCAATTAAGCCATTCTTTTTGAAAGCCAAAAGCCTCCAATACTTTAAACAGGAAATGCCAATTAACCTTGTCATAAGCTTTCTTTATATCCAACTTGAGCAACATTGTTGGTTTCTTTGTCTTTTGAACTAAATAGATGACTTCTTGAGCAATAATTACCCCATCTTGGATTGACCTCCCAGGCACAAACCCAGTTTGCTCCTCTGAAATGATAACTGGAAATTTTTTCTCTATTTTCCATTGCTTTAGCAAGAATCTTATAAAAAGTATTACAAAGAGAGATGGGGTGAAATTCATCCCAAGATTCCAGCTTTTCTTTCTTTGGGATGAGGGAAATAAAAGAATTATTTACCTCCCTTAGAATTCTCCCTGAACTTCTTGAATCTTTGATTTCCTCTATAATCTCCGCACCCACAAAATTCTAGCACTTTTGGAAAAAGAATGTTGGAAAACCGTCTAGCCTAGGGGCCTTTTTAGGGTGTAAACCAAATGCAGTTATTTTAATTTCCTCTTTCGAGAAATTAGCATTTAGTGCCTCCATTTGTGGACCAGAGACCAAAGCTGGAATACTCCTTAAAATTTCCTTTTGAGCTTCCAAATTGGAGCCCTTCCAATCATTTAGAAGATTACTAAAGTACTCCACTGCTGAGTCTTTAATTTCTTGAGGTTCCTCCAAAAGATGACCATCATAACCTTTTATGCTTGCAATCCTATTTATTTCCCGCCGGACCTTGGTGGAGTTGTGAAAAATATTTGGTATTCTTGTCGCCTGCTCTAAGCCAAATTTCCTTGGATTTTTGTCTCCAAAATAATTCTTCCTTAGCCATCAGATCATTTAATTTCAAAGTTAGTGTTTTCTCTTGCTGAAAACTATCATTGTCCATACCTTGGGTAACAATAACTTCAACTAGACATTCTAACTCATCCTCAGTCTTTTTCCGCTCCTCAAAGATTTTTTTAAATTGGTCCTTATTCCATTGCCTTAATTACTACTTGATATACTTCAGTTTTTCCACTATATTAAACATCTTTGAATCACCCAAATTGCATTCCATCCACCAATTGAACAAGAAAATGATCCGAGCCTAGTGAAAGGGAAGGCACCCAAATTCCCTTTAAAGAAAAACCTATCCAACTTCTCAAGCTGCAAAAATCTTTCCTTCTGTTGGTCCAAGTGAAGCTACCATTCCTAGTTTGAAATTCTACCAACGAATTTCTCTCCACAAAAAGTTGAAAATATTTTTGTGATCGAAGAACTCTACCCACCCCCCTTTTTTTATCTACATGCCTTAAAATAGTGTTGAAATCTCCTCCCAAAATACAAAAATATAACCCAGGATGATTGAGTAAAAGGTCTAACTCATTCCACACCTGCCTTTTTTGCAAACAAGATGAAGGACCATAGACATTAACAAGCAGAAAATGAAGATTAGAGATGAAACTCCTTACTCGACAAGCCAACCAGTTTCGATTAGACTCAACTTCTTCCACTAAAACTGATTAAGGCCTCCAAAGAGTGATCAAACCACCCGACACCCCATCAACACCCACTCCTAGCCATTTCCAGAATTTTAATTTTTTTCTAAACTTAGTTAGATCTTGGTCTCCAAGTTTAGTCTCTTGAAGAAGAACTAACTCCACTTGAAAAGCTTCAATATGGTGCCTTATTAGGCTCCATTTTTTAGGGGTGTTTAGACCCCTAACATTCCATGTAAGTAGCCTCATTGTTGTTCAGGAAGAGTCTCGCTCTTCCCTACTTTCATCATAAAGTCAATTTTCTTTTGACCATTTGCTTCTCCATCCCACTTACGTTTTTCCTGATTTGGAATCCTTCCCCTCTTCTTATTCTCAACACAGTCCAGAGTGGTTTTAAACAGGTCCTTCCGACAAATACCCAACTTAGTCCTTACTGACTCCAGTCTTAAAGTTGATTTCCTTTTCTTTCTAGATTGGGAGCTGATACCCTCAACACCATCCACTACTTCCTCAGCCTTTTGTCCAAAGTGAATATCTTCCAACATGTCCCCATCTTCTAAATCCCATGCACCATTCTTAGCCGCTTTAGCCAACTCTACCAATTCTTTTCCTACCTTAATCAAGGAGTTTAGTTCCACATTTTGACAAATTTCCCCCAAAATTTCCAGAACCTTCGAGATCTTATCTTCCAAAACCGATTTCTTTTGAGTATCCTGTTCCAACACATCTTCTTGCATTGGCTCAACCTCGAGGGGAATGGTTTCCAATACCAGAGGCTCTGGCGGAGGAATGTGTATATCCCTACCATAGTTAAGATTTTGCAAAGGAGAACTTCAAATCACCAAAGGCTCTACCCCTCTAACAACCTCTTTCCTCTTTGGTTTATTCATAGCATTCGCTTCAACCGCAATCTCTATGCGCGATGAAGAAGCCTTGGCCTCCCTTACTTCACCAACTTTTGTAAGTGGAGATCTGCAGACCAAAGGTCTCACCAAAGAATGGCTGGTAAAAGAATCTACCCGAAGCTTCTGAACCCAATTCCCATAGTCCAATATCAATTCAATTTCTTCATAGATATGCCGCACTAGATTATTTTCTACACAAATCCTCACATAGGAAGAAGCCTCCTTCACATCTTTCCACTCTGCGCATACAAAAGTGCCCAAACGATTTCCAATCTCCTCTAAGATACTGGCCTCCTAATATTCTGATGGCAGATTTGAGAGTCTATACTAGTCCTGCATAGATTCCATTACATGGCTTGAAGGGTTAAATCCCACAACCCACTGATGCAGATAGAAGCCACAACCATCAAGTACCTAAACCCCATCAACGATCTCATCCCTCAACTTTCTAGTTGGGCACACAACTAGGAAGAACCCATTTTGGAGAATTTTAAACTGCAGTTCTCAACCCCAATGCTCCTTCCACCACTTAACTAAATAATCCCAGTTCAAAGAGGCCCCATACCATTTCACAATCATCCCTAGGTTTTCTAGCCGCAGTACCTCCACTTGGAGCTTTACAAAACTAACCACTAGAGAAGCCTAGCCTCCTGGTATCGTTTTTCCTCCCATAAAGGCAACCATTTGGGTCTTTCCAGACTCAAAATCTTCCCTCGCCTCCTCCCATTCCATTTGTGGCTGTTTTTGTTGCCAGACAGTTTGAGTTGTTTGGGTGATGATTAGGGTTTTGACCCCATCCTCCTTGATCCTCTATCCTTGGAAAACCACCATTCCCTTTATCACCTCTTTCTTGTTGATGCGGCCTTCTAAATTCTTCATTCTTGTAAGTACCTCTTCCATTACGACCTCTAGATCTAGGCCCTCCCTGTTGATGGCCACAAATCTCAAAATCTCTACCTTCCTCACCTTGAAACGGGCAATTGTTCGCACAAGGTCTTTCCCATATGTTCGAATGCAAAATATCATCAATATTTGCTTGATTGTGCTCACCGCTTCCATTCAACCCACACTCTTGCCTTCACCTTGCTACTGACCGTTGCAGACCTCCGACACCACACACCATTTCTATCTTAATCACTAAATATTTATATGTTACATTAAAATAAAATTTTAATTTTTTATTAAATTTATTAATATTTTAAATATTTTTATAATTTTAAAATTATAATTAAATATTGAAAGTTTTACATAAAGAAATAAAATAAAGATATTATATATTTAATAAAAAATAAAAATAAAATATAATCTTATCATTTTTTTAAAAAAGTTAAATTTTTATATTTAAAATGTTTTATTTATTTTTAAATGCCATAGTTAAAAGAGGGATCATTTATTGAAGACTACAGAGTTTGCACGGAGTCTGACGAGGAGGCGAGAAAATAAAAAACTGTCGGTCGTAGCATGCATTGATAGAGCAGGCATCGACATCCATGCCCCTTCGCTAGCTATCTGTGGGTCCCATAGGCTGCTTGGCCTCGTGGACGTGATTAAAAACATTCATTCATTCATTCATTCCTAGGGCTGGATAGCTGCTGCCCTGTCCAATGGCTATGCTAACGGTTTCGGAAAACATTGTGAAAGGCACTGGTCCAACCATCATGATTGGCATCCGATGGCCGTACCTCCCTAATTGTCTGTCGGTCTACCGTGCAAGACGCGCTTTGATTTGCATAGCAGACTGTGCATCTGTTTCCTTCCAGAACGAAGCTCTATTTTCCTTCCAACGTTATTCGTTTCCTTCCAGCATTATCCGTTTCCTTCTAGAACGAATTTATAAGGAAGAAATTCCTTAAAGAATTATCAGGGCTTCTAAATACAAAAGATTATGTAGGTTTGCAAATAATTCTAGAAATAAATGTGCTATATGGAACCTTACCTCTCTGTGATTTGTCTATTTTTTCTTTACGTGGCTCTGCTTTTAATTTTATTGTCTTATATTATGTAGTTTTATATTATATTACATATTATATAAATAATTATATTATTATATTATAAACTAATATATTATATTATTATTTATAATATATTATTTTATAATAAATTGCATATATATGCATATATATATAATTTAAATATTATATAATATTTATATATAATAATGTATTTTGGTAAAAAATATACAAATATAAGATAATGTATTTATATTATATTACATTATTTTATATTTGTATATTTTTTACCAAAATACATTATTATATATAAATATTATATAATATTTAAATTATATATATAATATTATATTTATTATATTATTATATTATTATATTACTATATTATTTGTGTACAAATTGGTAAATTAGTGAAGTTTTGATTGATATTGATTTCACACTATAAGTTGGTAAATTAGTAGAGTTTTGATTGATTTTGACTTCACATATCCTAGGTGTATGGATTTGATTTACAATTTACTCATTCATTATCTTGGGAAATTTTGTGTATGCAAAAACTCATCTTGGTTTAGTTTCTCAATCATACATTTGACCCCAACTTTTAAATTTAAATTTAATAATGTTTCTAAGTTAATCCCTTCTCAATCAATAATATTATTTGTTGACTTGAGAAATAAAACATTTAAATGAGTTTTAAAGTGTCATATAGTGCCAAGTACCTTCTTTTGTGGTATTCTAAATAAAAATATTTTTCTAGTATTTTAAGCATAAATTATATAAAGGAATTGTAAGGTAAGAATATTAAGTGGCCTTTAAGTGAAGTATGTGCTAATCATATATTAAACCTATATAATGATTTTTTTTTAAAGCAATCCTAGTAAAATGGATTGAGTTGGTGAAAATGATAAATACTTATATAGTAATGAATATCTACTAAAATTGGTATGTAATAGTGTCTTTGTTTATGAATGATTTTTAACACTCTATAAGTTATGATTAACAATGCATATGTTAAATAAAGGATATTAAAATTCAAGTGTGCCTTAGTTGAGTGGTTCTTTTAGTTATATGCCAATGTGCATGGGTTACATAATAGTTAATCCTATCCATTCTACTATATGCATGAATACAAATTCTAAACTGTTATTTTTTTCTCAAACCTTTGTACAGTTCATTCAAATATTTAGCATACCTTTTTAGATAATGCACATGGATGTATTTTAGTGGTTTAGAACTAAGATAGAAGAATTTATGTACATGGTGGCTACACCTGAAAAGATGTTTATAAGATAACATAATCTGAATATTATTTGATCCACTAGATGAGGTGTTTTTTATAGATTTGTTTTAATTTTATCTAAACATCTCTTTGATTTGTCATTAACATGGGTCAAAAAATATGAAATGGAGCATTTGGGAATGGATAAGTGGATCTAGTTTGGATGTGTACAATTGATACCTTAATAAATGACACAATTGATAGTTACCTACTGATAACTTAGTTAAGTAGTGTCACCATTAGATATAGATTTGAAATGAAATATTTTAAATAAACTATTAAAACCCCAATCTATACCAAATGCAACATGTGATTGAGTGAGAAATTAGAAACAAAAATCAAACAAACCAAAACATCATTACCAAATGTGATTCTTGTTGTGCCAAAAGTTAAAATTACTCATAATGAAAGAGATGTGGTTACTCGCATAGGAAACATAACAATAAAAAAGTTGGGACCCTTCAAGATGGCAAAGGGTAATACATAATTGAAATTTATTTAATTTAAAAAAAAAATATATCTAACCATGACTACCATCATGGAAAGCCATCTGATTGCAAGAAATAAATCTATAACATGTTATTATTTATAATTCAACCATTCTAAAGTGAATATGCATTCAAATTTAACTGTTTAGAGTTGAAAAACATGCACATAAGGAAAAATTATATTGTATATAGAATTTTATATATAAAAGTGTAGAATAATTCTCTACACATATACAAAATTGACATTTATACCAACTCAAAATGTTTTTTACAAAATGTTACATATGCCATCTCAAGATCTACATACAAAGTGCATGTTGAATAACTACACATTAAATCCCAATAGTCCAATTGATCTTATGTCTCAGACGAATCTTACACTTGTGGTGGATCATCAAAATCTAGCCTCCTCATGCCACTTGATGGATGAAAAGTTGACTACACAATAACAAGTCAAACCATAAATTTGATGAATACACACCTAGAGTCAAATGCAAAACCACAAGACAATGAAGACACTTGTTTATTTTAAGAACCCAAATTCAAAGTGAATTCTTTTTAAGCACCAAACTTAAGTGTTTTGATTGTTTTGTTCATTTTTAAACCCAACAAAGCAAATTCTAGTGAGTTTCTATTTTTTTTTAATCCAACTTTGAAAATACATGATTGATTTTAAGCACCAAAGGGAAACTTAGTTGGTCCTAGAACAGAAAAATAGACAACATATAATTCCTAGATTATTACAATAAGCATTTAAAAATGCTCATGGATTTTCAACTTTTTGTTTTCTAGCCTCTGACAGGGACGTCGTTGCACATGATATTAAATATTTTACCACTTTCTAATATGGCCATTAACTATTTGACCATTGAACTATTTGTACATCAATTAAACTCAAAAAATTACCAAATATGGTGTTATTTTTATGACCATTATCCATTTAATCATTGAACTAGGTGTATATTAAATATTTGTACTTGTGATTTAAAAGACAATATATCACAAGAATATAATTGGTCCCCTTCTATCTATATGTGTCCATGATTTAAACTACATGATTTGTTCCCACAACATAGTTTTTACATTAACATGGTGTCTTAATAATAGACCTACTTGTACCCTTAACTTAACAATGGCATCAATGATCCAAACCAAACAAAGCATTATTTTTATACAATGACTTTAATTCCATCGACAAAACACATTAATATCCTTCTCTTATAGTGTGTTAGCTATAGGTTAGAGTAGAAATAATGGGTTAAAGAGATTCAAGATCATAAAGAGTTGTAAAAAGGAAAAAATTGGAGGGGAAACTAAAATATTAATTAGCTCATTTTGTTCAAATAAAAAAAATTGAAAAATAATGTTGTTGTATGAATCCATTAAAATTTTGGACAAAGGATCAAGAAGAATATGAGATTGTTATTAGACCAAAACATCAACATAAAATTTCACATGAGCTAGCATATCTCCTCAGCTATAATGAAGTTAAATAAATGGATGAGCACCTAAATGAACTCCTCGAAAGAGGGTTTATTTAAAAAAAATCCATTTTCATGCCCATTGTTTTTGGTGAATGAAAGAGTAGAAAGGGAAATTGCTAAAAAGATATTTTGTGTAAATTATAAACATCTCAATAATAATATTTCCATTTAACTACCTTATTCCATCTTATTTATATCTTTTTAGGTGTGCAACAACAAAAAAGATCTCAAAGTTTGACTACAAATCAAGATTATGGGCAATAAAGGTAAGATAAACAAATAAACTTGTATAAGATTACATTTTTAGTTCCCCACAGAGATGCTAGTATTTGCCAAATAGGGTTTGATATCCTTATATCATATATGAAAAGAAAAGATTAGGCTTTTCATCTGGATAAATATTAAAAAATATTCATTTGGTAGATACCAAATACTAGGTACAAATTCTTGGATGAGTGGTGTGTATGCTCTCCTTTCGTGCCTTTGAGCAATCTTGAGGATAAGATACATCACTTCCTTAAAATATAATGATAAATTAGAGATAATTCACTTAGCTAAATGTGTTATGTTCTTATCTCCATCTCACTCGATTTTGGATTATGAGATGAGCCTTATGTGGCCTTGTGGTCCTAGATCCAAATTGGTTGATTTTAGACTTTTAAGTCATGTGAAAAATGGTAAAACGTGTTTGTGTGGTTTACATAGGTTGTTCAACTCTTGTGAAAAATATTACATTTAATTATTTTTGTAATTGCTTAATTTCTTACAAAATGACTTTGTCATATTAATGAAAAAAGATTAAATTATTTTTTATGCCTTGCAATGTATGCAAATTACTTGAGTTGATAATGAATTGTGCATTTTCAAGAATTAATAAGAATTTATGTGTGTGAGATTCTAATTTTCCTTATGTTGAAAAGAATTAATATAGGCAAGATAAATTATAAAGAAATATTACTTTAAAGTGAAAGGAAGGTCACTTGGTATTTAAATTAAGTATTATTCCTTAAAAAAATAAATGTAAAAGGGTATCTTAATTTTAAATGTATTGTTTATGTATTTTGAGTGTGAAAAGAAAATAAGACTTTTTGTAAAGGGGAATTTAAGAGCATTGTAGAAAAGAAGAGATCTTATTTTTAGGGAATTCTATTTAATTCATATTTTGGGTTGTATTTTCCACTCCTCTTGCTTAGAATTTTGGAAAGATTGTTTGGGAAAGGTTATAATTGGATCACAACCTTGTGATGAAGATTAAATTGGAGTGATTACTAATTTTGTGTTGGGATAATAGAAATAAGAAACAACTCCATTTGTGTGTACTTGGATTGAAGGTATCTCTTTTAGATTCATATTTTTGATTGTTTTGTGCTCATGGTTTGGTCATGCCACCTTATGTGCATACATATGCAATTTCATTGAGTATGATATGTTTATATGTGGATTGTTAAATTATGTAAGAATAATTTAACAATGTTGTGTTTAAAAATTATTGAATGATTCATTTTGCACCAAAATTATGACAAAATTTTATACAAAAATTTTTAACAATGTTGTGTTTAAAAATTATTGAATGATTCATTTTGCACCAAAATTATGACAAAATTTTATACAAAAATTTATGTCAATGGAAAGGTGCATTTTTCATGCCTATAGTTCAAAAGGGCATCCTTATACTTTAAAAATTAAAAAATATTTTTT